>DWDT01003842.1:0-11847 GCA_018245595.1 Microceris scylla | reverse complement strand
GAGGTCCCGGGTTCGATTCCCGGGTCGAACACTACAAAATTTTCTAATTTAGATTTTCTAGTAATGGTTCGGAGTCTCACCACCTATTCCATAGTGGGACGTAAACGTAACCGGTGAAACGAGGGAACGTTCTGCATTTCTCTGCCTACCTTTTCGGGGATTACAGGCGTGAAGTTACATTATGTTAAAAGGTATGAGACAAATACAGTCTTTACAACTCGTACAAGTACTAAATGTTTTAGTGTAGGAAATACCGTTGTAGTTGTTAACATGCATTGTATAGACTACTTTTACAATCAATGTTACTATCATTCATAATTTTTGGTACCGCTGGCTCTTTTCTGACCTACATTAGGTACTTCCTTTGTGTTTGCTGAGCCCTTTGTCTATCGACATTGTTACAGACCATTAAAAGAGCATTAATGCAATAAAAATAAACTATAAATAACAATTAAAATGCACGCCCTGACGTGATTACGATCTCATGATTCCCACTCATAGGTTGACGCGGAACTGAGCTCCGCGTGTGTATGATATTTAAGCTTATCGTTAATTTTGTTATTCCCACTACAACCGCCGACCACCCACTCGGCTATCGACATCTAGATACGACTCCCTGTGTACACGTTGAAATAAACAAACGCATTGTGTGATGTTGTGATTAGTACCGTATGTTTGACAGCGCCGCCCTCCACTTCCGCTGTGTTAACGCTCCAATCTTGCGATTATCAAAGTCCTAGGCATATCTACACGTGCAATCTGTCCTTAACCCTTAAATTCTGAGACAGAAACAGCGAAAAAAACAGCGAAACAAAACACATATACACATAGTAACCCACTATACCTATGTATATGTATACTGTAGATATAGGTTATATGAGGTCTTATGGGAATTAATATGTGAGATTGCGTCTGTATGTGATGTACTAGGCGTATTGACGGCACACTGACAGTGATTGCTAGTGAAAAGATCAGGTCAGAACTGCGCGTACACTTCGTAAGTTAATGTTGTCAAATTGATAAGTAAAATGTTGACGTCGGCCTCTAATACTTTTCATACAAACATTTTATCATAATGCTCATTAATAAACTTTTTTGTATTGTATTGGACACGGTCTTCTCTCGGAACGAGAAGGGTTAAGGTTAAAGTTTTCCATGCCTACCTAGTGCGAATTAACAAAAACAATTACACTATAGAAAAAATTATCTGCATACTTAAAATTTTTAAAGAAATCTCACAGTTTATTTAACAAATATGAGTGAATAACTTTATTAAAATTAGCTAAGTGTTCCCCTAAGAAAGCAGAATGAAAATAATAAAATCATAAATAAGAAAAACACTTTCATTTCTCGAAACACAATTGCAATACAAACATTTATATTTATACCCAGCGGCTGCAAACCTCGCATAACTTTCATTGACATTCAAATAAATATCGGTTTATTTCTGTATTATACCAATTCGTCATGTTTGATTTATGGGCAAGATAAGAGTGCCGTTCATAAGGATCTCGAAATATATTTATATACGAGAACATTCACACTTGTGCGTAGTAACTGGAAGTATTAATGCCAACGAGTTCAGATAACTAGCCTTATTAGCATTGGGCGAAATTTGACCATAAATAATTCATTTTTTTTAAATGTTAATAATGTTCTTAAGTCAAAGAGTATACTTCTATGAATCACTTCTCTATGCCCCTGGTTATCCATAGACATTATTTGTGACAATATAATAAAAACAGAATGAACAGAAGTCATAATTATTTAAGTTAATATGACGTAATGTAATTACTAATAAAAGTTATAGCTTACTTGTCCTCTTCTTAAATATAAACTTTATCCAACTCCTCTGTGCGCGTAGTATTAGTATTAAAGGATACGAAGATTTATCTCTACTTATATTTCATTCAATACGTCACATCTTGAGAAATCCTCACTGGATTGTATCACACATTCATTCCCAAGAATCCCATGTGTCGTACAGTACTTCTATGTGACTCACAAGGGCCAATAATGAGTGTAATTGCCCCTTTTCTCACATCGTGATTCATTATTGACGAAACGAGATGGAGGATACATAAGTTTTATTTGTTATGCTCTCTTTAATCACGTGCGAGTCGGGCTAGTTCCCACTGGCACGTAATCATAAGGGATTTAGTATGAGTTTTATTTCGCCGGCCTACTTTAAGATTAAACTGGGTCCAAAATAGCATTGCAACTTGCACAGTTGCTTGATGTCTGGTTACATCATTTATGAAGGAAACTAGAGCGTTCGTTTGGGAGGGTAAACATTTTTATAATGTGTGCTGCATTCGACGCGGAACTGGCGCATTTATGGAAAGAGAATTGGGGCGTACGAGAGACATATGCACATTTGTTAACAAAGCGATTGCGTGATTGAAAAAAGTTATTTGTGGCAGTAATGATGTAATGGTGATGATGATGGTGACGACATCGCTTATCAGAGACATAGGGCTCGAAGAAATTCTCGTAAAACGGCGTGGTCATGCCCGGCAGCCTCCAATTTTTCACAACGGATGCTAGTCCAGATACTTTTTTTCCGAACTGATCAAATCTAGATGTTGTATAAGGGCGTAGTATTCTGTCTCTATTTCTTAGGGTTCTAGTTAGAGGGTTGAGTTTAAATCTTAACGTCCACTTTTTTGCAAAATGATCTGCTTCGTACAATTAAATATCATTCTCTATAAGTATGAAGGAAAACATCGTGAGAAGACCTGGACAGCTTAGAGTTGTTTACAATGCGTGTGTTTCTGTAGTCCACAAATTATAAGACGTATTAAATCAACCCGGACTTGGCTAGCATGACACATTATGACTTTGTATTAACTAACCGATCTCATCATCAAAAAATACCTAAATCTAGCGGCACGACAAAATGGGTTGATAATGAACATGATGGAGTTTTTAACAAAACGATCTTAATGAAGATGATAAATTATAGAATTAATTTCTATCTCGACTTTATTGTAAACTAGCTGTACCCGGCGCGCGTTGCTGTGCCAACATACAAATACATATATGTATATACCAATGTTCATAATAATCGTTACAGTAGTTTTTGAGTTCATCGATGACATACAGACAAACATTTTTTTTATATATTAAGAAGATTGCTTTATATTATGAAAAAATAAACTAATGTAGCGCAAATCACCGTTTTCATCAAACGTTTAATTGTTCCAGTACATTTGAATGTAGAAAAAGCACGTCAGATATGTAAGGACAGACATATTTGGCATACGCTGCCGCTGCCTACGTCATAAGAGATATGACGTGACGATAAAATAATAGTATGGTTCCAGTACTATCAACACAAATGATCAAAATCAGTTACAAACCCAAGCATGTCCTAGCGTTTATCAAGATAATGACGATTAACATCTGTTCACGTACACGTACATGCGTACGTACACAGGCATGTGACGTGTTTCCACGTGTACTACATTCCTCTGCTTACCCTTTCAGGGATTAAAAACGTTATTAGGTTTTCTTACATAAACAAACAACACAAAAATGGAAAGAGAAGAAAAGGTTATTATTATAAACACAATTAGACATTTAATCATAAGTTACAAGTTTTTTTTTTAGTAGCATCACAAAAGAGGACTCAAATATATTACCGGTTTTTACTCATTAATAGCCGCCACGCGCTGACGTAAGATCTGTGATAAAGACGTCATTAATTAGTGATAACACGTTTGGGATGCGAGTTGAAGTATGTAGTGAATGGTTCATTGAATGAGTCGTCGTAAATATTAAGATTTATATTCGGTTGTCGCGTGTTCAAATGATTACATATGTATCTTCACGCCAAGTCCCTTAAGGGGTAAGCAGAGAGCACGGAGTGCCAAATATCAAAGTGTTTAAATGATTACGTTTTAACGTTAGGTTCATGAGGTTTTATATTTACTGTTAGTAGTAAATAAATTACAGAAGCTTTATTTTTGAAGATGTAATTATGATTGTTACCCATTATTATTACATCGTTATAAGGTGGATAGACCGCACAAAGTGCCAAATATTTCTATCTTTACAGATCTGACACTTTTTTACATTACCTAACATCTGCTATTACACATTGTGAAATCGATAGGATCGAATGGTACGGACATGGACTTGGTCATAATAATAGTTAAGTATATAATAGAATTTCAGCTGCGTGAGTAATGAGTAGATAGAAGCCAATTTTTTGCATGGGCGCCACTTAGTGACAGCTGACCGAAAATAAGCCATATTGATCTCGAATAGCTATGAAATAACTTTTTTAAATAAATAGTACATAGTAAACATTATATTATTCTGTAACCTTAACATACAATGTCAAAAGACTGTCTGATACGTAATTGTTGTCGATCGTATTTATAACCTTTGAAGAACGAAAACATTATGCTAAATACCAACGAGCAGGTAGTTAGGGAAAGGTTACGTTCACTCTACATTACGTGCACAGATACATGACGACATATTCAATGTTGCCAGCTGTTAAACATAGCGAAAGGTTTTGGAAAAAATATACTCAAGTAGAAATGTCGTAGTAAATTATTTTGAAATTTTTTTTTTAACTTCTTTGTATAGCAAAGCGAGACTTATGTACGATGTACAAAAGTCGAGGTATATTATTTAATAATATTAGCATGCTAAGTTGTATATAACAGAACTGTAAACACACACACGTACCATTACGTCTGCAATCCCCGAAGGGGTAGACAGAGGAGTGTATAACACTCCCGCGGTTCACCAGTTACGTTTACGTCCCATGCAATAGGTGTATTGTAAACAAATTAGATAAATTCATCTATGTAGGCTCCGAGGCCAAAGTAACAAGGTCGGACACGTGACCAAAATACCATTTGCGATTGGCAACTGTTTTCAATACAGGCCGAAAACGGTTATCGCAATATGTACAACATTGGCTTTTTAGGACTCTACGCGGCTCTATTAAGTCGCGGTGAGTCAGTTTCATCAATGATTGATGTTTCCTACTACGGACCTTACTCATACAACAAATTCATCTCTACATGGTCTCGACATATGATTGTATGTAAATACGTCATGTACAATACGATCATTCTATTTGTCGGCGCTGTAATGAGCTTATTATAATTTGTCTATGGTTTTTAAATGCAAATTAAATGGTTGTTTAAAGATGACGTATTTTAATTAAGTTATTATTGAGTATTGCCTTTATTTTTATGTTTACTGTACACAGTGGTATTTAATAACA
This sequence comes from Microceris scylla, assembly GCA_018245595.1. Taxonomy (NCBI): domain Eukaryota; kingdom Metazoa; phylum Arthropoda; class Insecta; order Lepidoptera; family Hesperiidae; genus Microceris; species Microceris scylla. The sequence continues at coordinate 6,599 of DWDT01003842.1, read as the reverse complement.
TTGGAATGACGGTATGTCATCCTTTTATTTTATTTTTCTAAGTTCAGTAAACGAAAAAAAGAAGAAAAAACGTTCAACACAGTTTTGTAGAAAAATGTTAATATAAGTATAAAAATTCCGATGTGTCCTGGTTTAGTATAAGTTATAATATTTTCATAATATATGTCAAATTCGGAATATGTTTTATTGTTTATGCATGGCTTGAAGTATCAGATTGGGCACGGCCCTTATTCCACAGTCACTTAAAACTATAGGCTCACGAACGCGCCGCCCACCGCGGAGTATCCAGTCGAGTTCGCTATCGAAAAATAGAAAGTTAACCAATTCGAAAAGGGCCACTTTCCCGCTATCTAGGTTACCATAAGCCCAATGCGACTGTACTAGATAATCATAATCTTGCGTTCATAATGAAGAGTGCGTTTTATGCTCTACAACCCATGCATATAAGTCTTTAACTAGAGTTCAGATGCGTAGAGTATTAGTGATAGAGCGGATTGTTGCTATTATATTATTATAATTTTATTAATATTAATAATTATTTATAAGTATTAAATTGTCACAAGCAGAAGTGGTTTTCTCGAAATGCATTGCCAGAAAAAATGTAATGATGCATGCATGCAGTATCCAAACTAAATGATCATTTCTATGACTCATAAAAAATCTGTAACAAAAACCATTGAAGTTATCTAGACGAGTCTGTTTTATTAGGTTTTTAATTTCGAAACAAAGTTTAAGCTACGAGTCTAACACAACGTAGACGGAGACGAGCATTTTCCACAACGTTCTAGTACGAAAATATATTCTGGAAGTGCGGATCTTTGCTCTATGCGGAGATTGTAGTGATATGAAAATGAGTATAAACAAAATAGCGGTTCTGGACGCGGGCGCAATAAATTGCATCCAATTAGCAAGCGCGAGCGACGGCGCTATCTGGCGACAAAGCGAACTTTACATATCTTTACATTTAACAGCCACTTTACATATCTCCCGGCGCTACCTAACAAGACATGCTCGCCCGCCAGCCGCTGATATGCATCATCAGTGGTAAGCAATAAATAACGTGTTTATTCGGCAGCGCGCCTTCGGTTCAGTGCATGAGACGTGTATCTATCCTACGGATTCGATTTCGTCGACTTGCGGACTGATAGATCGGATTGCGACCCATTAGCATACTCATCTGAACCTGAATCCGTCATTTTAGTGGCCAAGCTACCCGTGAGTACTTTTAACCATGTGGTATTATGAGTATTCGGAACTAAAATATGACAAATTTTATACCATCGTAAGAGAATTGTTGAAATAAAAACCATTTAACTTATATGAACTATTTTCATAGCTTTACTTCCCCTCTAACTAACACGTCTGACTTGAGTAAAAGTATATTTTTACTGATAATTTATAAATGGTCAAATAATATATAAAATATCCAAACGTAAACATGTTAACTTTATTGTCGCGTGCTGTACACGAAACTTTTAATGTTCAAATTTTATAGTTAGTTTTACGAGTAACTATAACGGTGAAGGGATGGTATTTACGATTAGTGAACCGATCCCAAACAATGGCTAGACAACGGTCGATACCCGACCCATCTACTTAATTTCGAGTAGACACCTTTGTCATGTTTTTTTGTTTGCAGTCATTTCCATAAATTACTGAGGAGGTAACTAACAACGCCAGTCTTGTGGCTGTGTACCTGCTATTGTTATGGTAAACAGTAGACGTGACGAAGACGAGCCGAGAGGGATTCGGCAACGGACAGATAGCCGTGAGCATTGTGAGATTTTGTATCGATACATTTTGTTAATGTGAAAGTGATGTCAAATAGCGTGCGATTTCAAAATTGTACAAAATTGGTAAGTAAACAAGAAGGATCAGAAAAAACTGTTTGAGTGCGCAGTTATTCCAATATTTCGAGGTGGGTCAAAATATGTTCCACCGTGCGGCACTAAAAATTAAAAATGTGGGACGTTTTTTAATACCACCGTGCCGCAAAGGGTTAAAATAGTTACTTGAATATACATATATGTATTCGTAACGTCCAAAATACAAAAATCTTAGTATAAGGATATGAATATAAAGTATTATTCATGTTATATTTATTAATCGATTTTAGTATTAGAAAATACTGTATGCTATTGTATAAAATGTTTGTTAAAATCAAAAGTATAACTAAGTTACTAATTAGTATGCAAGTCGGTTGCAACGAAGTTATTTTAATTATAATAAGAGGAGGCTTCTTTGCGAACACACAACCTTGATCTTTAGTTCATTACGGACAGCGGTGTCGATGTGCGCCCAAGTTAGGGTCCAATTAGCAGAAATTCCTAAGGGTTAATTCTGAAGTTTCCCAGTAGTCGCGGTTCGCATTGTTCAGTCACGTTGTCACCCAATCAGTTTAAATTTCGCCCGATATAGACGGGTCTACCTTTATACGGTACGAAGTTATTTTATTGAATTACCTTCCAATGTGTATTTGATAATGAGCAAAATGTCATATTGTGCATTTATGTCACACGCTATGAAGTAATTTTATTGAATTACCTTCTAATGTGGATTGGATAATGAGCAAAAATGTCATACTGTTTATTTATGACGCCAGTTTTGTCATGATTTATGTCATACATTAAAATCTACGGGGGTCTTTGTAGACGTCTAACGGCGCCAGGTATTTTATTATTAATAGAAACAGTACTAAACTCTCATTTTTGTTAACAATATATTAAATAAAACGTCATATATCTTTAACATATGTATTTATATTAATTTGCTTTAATATTTTAGTGTCTTATAATAAATTATTTTACATTTTATATAATGTGGTGTATACTTGTTTGATATTTTTTACGAATTATCTATATTTGTAGTATTATTAATAAATAATTAGAATTTAAAGTAGTATTCCATTTAAAAAGGGCTCTTCTGCCCAAATGTATTGCTCCTTATAAGTTAGTACCGTTTGCAAAACGTTGACGTGAGAAAACTAAGTTCAGTGGGCAAGTCGCTATATTTCTCCCATTTCTCCGACTCTCCCATAATCCCCGGGTTGTTGACTTGGCACATTGACCTAATTCACACGTGATCACTCGGCCATTGAACGAGCGATACACAATCGCGTTTATTCGCTCAATTGGCTCTTCCTGCTGTGACAATGTTGCCAGATCAAGGTCGATTTATTTCTAGGATACACTTTTTTCATGTCCAATTAGCTTAATTGTAAAAGCTTAGATCAATATGAGTCATACGCGTCATCAATCTATGACCTAAATACTCTCATTTTGAGTGAGTCCTGTCCAATCGCATAACGAAATAAAAGTTGTTGAGGATAATGATGTGTAGTTTTCTATAAAACAATACACTGGCCGCAGTGTATAATAGCTTATGGGCAGTTTAAAGTATTTTTATTCATTCTTAAAAAGATAAATTTGATAATGAAAGGGTCGTGATGTCGATTATTATCGCTCGCTCGCCTGTCGACGACATGAATACATGAACGTAAACAAGATCATGAATAATCATTTCCTTGAACGTATGATAAATATGTGAAAAAAAACACAGCAATCTTGTATGATAACAATAAACACAATTATACTAAACACTAAGATTGTTATATTGTTTATAAATATTTAATTACATTTAATTTTTTAACTTACTCTTAACTCATGCTAATAATACATTATAGGTACATGAAATCATTTTTAAAATGAAATATAATGTTATTTAGTTTATACAAAATACACTTTGAAACTTTGAAATTGGAAATGGTCGATGATAATTTGCTTAACAAGTTTAAAAACGCTTGAAACCTCTATGGAAAAAATCCACAAGTGGTGGCCTACATGTAAAAATTTTAATTTCAATATTTCCCTGGCCACCCAATAATGTTACCAAGGACCTCCATCATCGCAGACTGCTATGATGATCAATAAATCAAACGGATCATGGAGTCTTAGCATCTCTCAAAACAATGTTTAGTATTATTATGTGCAATCAATGTCAGCATTAATCAGGAAAAAATTATGAGTCCTTAAACTTTAAATAAAATGTAAGCGTAAAGGTGTGGCTTAAACATCAACATGGAGGAAATTAAAAAATAAACGAATGAATGAATGAAATGAAATAAAATCAACATCTGATCGTACGACCGCATTCTCACGGGCTTATAAATCTGTCGCTACAAAAAGACTAATTCTAGGGACAGAAATACATCTGAGGCTATGTCTGTACGTCATCCCCTTGCGTCAGGGTTAATTTTAGAACGCAAATAGTCGCAGGGTGTGGATGTATGCCGGCGATCCGGGTCGACGCAGCAATTGGCAGCTTGATCTTGACTACGACAATTATCTTGTTATATATTGTCTCTTGTATATATAACTGCGCTTTAAACGTATATGCGCGCTCATAACCACATGTTTTTGTATACGTAATATTATTCTATATAAATGTTATAATTTGTGTTGAATCGTCATCTCAGCCTAAGTTCATTGCTGAACAAAGGACACACCAGAGGAAAAATTTGGTATCCTACAAAAAATATCGAATTAATTACGTAATTTACAGGATGTTCATACAACCACAATTTACCGTGTACTAACATTTCTCAGTGCGTATCGTCGTATCTGAAGGAACAAGAACAAACGCGATTTACGTCGTATTATCATTGCTCAGTGCGTATTGTCGTATTAAGAAAAAAACTGACCAAATTACGAAATGTATACAACGTGGTGTAAGTACAGCACGGAGCTCGTGAGAAACGTAGAAGCTACACGTATCTCACAACGCCCGCTCGCAGTGCTGGTGTAAAATTGCTACAATAAACACGAGTGACGTATTGACACTCGCTGATCGCTGCCGTGTGAGCGCGTGAGAAAAGACCGCCGTGAGTCAATATTGGGCTGTAGGGCTGTGGGACATCGGAATTAGCACCTCGTTAATATCTTTGTTTTTGTACTGCTCATTCACTGAGTGGGTGTCGGTTTCGTGATTTAAAATAGATGTAGTATGTACAACTGTATGTTTGTTGGTATTCAAGCGGCACTTGGTGCCGATATGTTAGCAATTTAATACAGAGTTTGCTAATTGTTCGAAGAGGTTATGTTTTGTTTTTATGTTTTTTCCATTCTAGTTCTATTTGAAGTATGTGATGCAAGTAGATATTGTCATATGTATATAGATATGAAGGACGCTCCATTACACTTCGAAAATGAAACAAACTCACTATTTAATTTCATAAAGTATTTAGCAAAGTTGATTTACATAAAATATCGACGATAAAATCTACATGTACTAATGGTGTAGCGAATAAAAATAGTACTTTGGGTAATATAATAGTAAAAGCTTTTATAATGGCAAACGTTATCACAATGGCAAACGATTTTACAATGGCAAACACTTTCACAATGGCAAAAACTTTCATAATGGCAATGTTCTCAATTACCAAAACGTTTAAATTCGCAAGGGTAATTCATATCGATATTTTAGCAATAGCATCTAGACGTTATAAAACGCCGGTGTCGCCCACACGCGGGATCAATATCTGAGTAATGTACGCCTGCGACGGTTGCTCACGCGCGGAATCAAACTGGTTCCTGATAATCTGCACGACGCTTCCAACACAACATGCTATCCGACCCACCTACTACACAACTATGAAATTCGCTATATGTACATTTCTAGCATAGTACTGGCATGTTCAGCGTTCCATCATCACGAAACCTTGCTCCAGAAATCTGGAGTACATAGAGTTGGCAATTCGTAAGGGATGGCTCTAGTACTATAAATATCTTTACTGTTATCCTTTTTTTTGGCCAGTTATTATTCACCTGTTTCACAGATTGTGAAATAAAAAATAAAAAACATTCATAGGTCTTAATATAAAGTGATCTTTTTTCATTTGTTATTAATATATGTACATACTTGTAGCTATTTTAAGAAAAACTTAAATAAACATTTAAGATCGTAAATGTATCTTTCCTTAACTTGATACTAGAAAACTATGAATCGTTGAGACCTAACAAGAAACAAGTACTCAGTAATGTGAAGTTTGAACCGCTGGAACACAACTTGTAACATAGAGTTAATAATGTACGAGTGTATGTCGTATGTAAGCTTATGGAGCTGACATGATTATATTGATTTAGCGAGAAGAAAATCTACTATTCGGTAAATATACATGACACATCATCAAGATAAATATCTGAGTAATATATACGAGTACTTTGAGCCTATCATTCGAGAATGAAACCTGGTTAGTAACATAGCGAAAGGCGTCATTTAATGTTCTCACCTGTGTGCTACTTTATTAGTCTAGCTTTTTTTTAAATGTAGAAATAGGCTAGCGTTTGGCTGCAATCTCACCTGATGGAAAGCGAGACGCAGCCTAGGATGTAGCACGCTCGTCTAGAAAGTGCCTATTCACTCGTCTTTCGAACAATTCCAGCTTGTTATAATTTCTTATTAAATCATATGCTATTGTTACGTATAGGTACGTAGATTGGCGGCTGCAAACGATGCAAGGTACTCGCAGAGGATGACGAATAAAAGATGCTCTCAGAGTCCACAAACTATTTATTCACACTCCAATGTATCGCTGGTATTCG
>DWDT01003841.1:0-11849 GCA_018245595.1 Microceris scylla | reverse complement strand
GTGATCAATATATGTTTGACGGTAAATAAATAAGGTGAGCGTCAAGCAACACTAAAGTGATCAAAACAAACACGGCGCTCGCCGGCCGCTCGCGGCCGCAAGCCTGCTCGAACGATCCTATGATTTACCAGTAAACACGATCGATAAAAACAATGAAAATAGACGCGGCACGCTACCTACAACCCACCTATACAAAATTCTCAGCACAATACTATGTATTCCTCGTTCAATCCAATATAACATTAAAAACATCGCAGTGTTAAAATCATTGACATTAGGAATAACCTTTCTAAGACGAATCTAATAGGATTCCAGATAGCACACTTCCGTAATCATGATGCAATAGGGCATATATTATTATGGATACTCACCAGATGCAATACGGTGTTCACCACCTCGCGGTTGGTCACCTGTCCGACTTCAATCAACCCGATAAGAACTGCAAATTTCAGGCTATCGTTCGTCGTCATTCTGACAACTTCCTCAGGTCTTTTGATATCACTAAACGGCGGTGATTTTAAGTCCGCCATGATTTGTTATGTCACAATTCACTGATACACAATTTTAGAATCCACTCACGACGACAAAATTTAAGAAAACATTATTACATCGGCTCACATGATAACGCACCAATGTCGCTTTCTGCCATTTTGGAATTAGACAGTGTTGCCATTTTGATGGAAATCGTAGCATAATTTACCCACTAAATCGATATTTTTGATTGGGGAAATACGAATACTAGTTGTTGGTCTCTTTTTGTCAAGTAACTATAATTTGGCTCAGCTGTTTATGAATATTAGTTAAAGTAAATCAAAAAGCTTCTCTTTATGGGTAATCGTAATAAATATACTCTGATAAATTCTTTTAAAAATGTATTTACACATTTTTTACTAAGGCGATGTATAGTTTTTTATAAGTTATCGGAATAAGATTGCATGCGGTTGTTAGAACATAAATATTAGACTATTTTCCCCCATTTTTATTTTTATTTTGGTGGGTTCATTTGTTACTCTGCTCCGCACACCGTTGGAAAATATGTAATTGCTAGCAACTTTGCCTAACTTCAAGTAATGCTACCAACATTTATCTTTGCGAGACCAACATAATTATAAATTGTGTTGTTATTATTTAAATATTAATTAACCTTCAATTTCCTTGAGGTGTATTGTAACATACTAATCGACTTATGTACTAGCTTCAAATTCTATCCACGCCTTCCTACATATAAGATATCATTTATAAATTGTAAAACACTGTGTCCGAATTTCAAATTTCGATATTTTGCCTACACTGTCGAATGAAGATAGTGCAAGTGATCGTGCATTTAGATGCAACATGAAATTAAGCAGACTTCACTTCTAGTTAGTCACAGACTGTGAAATAAACATGGCGGCGATTGACGTTGACCCTCCTAAGGTATTCAAATATATTTGTTATTTAATAAAAATATATGATCGTAAAGATGTCGGATTTAAATTCTTACACAGTTAATATGGTGCTACATACGAAGTGATATACGTAATTGCCTTTTATCAGTGTACACGATATGGGCGTTCTCCTCTCACTGTTTATAAATTCGTTCAGAGCATCCTGCCTACTCGCTTCTGAATAATGCTAATAAGAGGAAATGGCTCTCTTTTGCACCGGCAATGTTATGCAAACAAATGACGATTGCTGGTATAGTGTGGTTTATGTAAGCAAATTGTTTATTTCGTGAATGTGGAAAAGAAATTGTGTTGTAGATGGAGTCCATCATGCGGACATTGAAGCTGTCGGGGCATGTCGGCTTCGACAGCCTCCCTGATCAGCTGGTCAACAAGAGCGTCCAGAACGGATTCGTCTTCAATATACTGTGCATAGGTAAATATTTAATGAATCACTGCGCCTACATTCTGTATTGTACGTGTATTAATCACCCACTTGTACTCGCCTACTTCGTTTTTATCTCTTGAACCTGATGTGCAGTCGGCAGCTATATTTAATTTAGTTATCTAGGGATCGTACTCCATTTAATAAACACTACTCTATTTCCGTAACAATTCAATATGAAGAAGCAATGTTATAATATTGTATAGACAAAGAAAAGCCTGTTAGCTTATTCAATTGAAATATGAAATCTTTATTACGACCAATTTACTAACATTTTTCCCCGTTTAGTATTGGAAAAAACTGACTGATACTGTAGAACTCTAATATGTGTAAGTCAAATAATTGACACATTTATCCTTGTAGTTATTATGACTATGATAGACATTAATGCTAACTGTATATGTTAAATATTAAACCACCAGTATATCTATTGTCTCAGAAAATTGTTCAAGTGTAGAATTATTCAGAAACTAATAACAATAGCTGATCATCCGTATTACCTTCTAGGTGAAACAGGTCTAGGAAAGTCCACATTAATGGACTCTCTATTCAATACGAATTTTGAATCCACTCCTAGCCCTCATAACTTGCCCACTGTGAAGCTGAAGGCCCACACATATGAGTTGCAGGAGAGCAGTGTACGACTAAAAGTAAGTGAATTATTATTGATCTAGGTCTTGAAATTTCTGTAGTTCATTCAACTTTGCCTATAGCAGAGTTGTATTAAAGACAAGTTTTATTTTATATATTCTCTTTCAGTGAAAACTAAGTTTACTAGTGAAGCAAGAGATAAACTCATTATCATTTCATATTAATAATATAAATGCTTATTTTTATAATGTTTATTTTGACAATTGTAGCATAATAAATATTTCTCACTTGTAAATACATTTATATTTATTTACACACAGAAATGCATTGTCACAAAACATGCACTGTAAGGTAATGAACAATGTTTTATAGGCTCATTTATCTGGTAACATGTTTTATGTGGTATAAAAAGAAAATTAAAATTGAAACTCAACATCTAACCTAACAGGGAAAAAAGGGGTTTCAAAGATAGAACAGTATATAGCTAGTTATTCTTCATCATAAAAAAATATTTCTGTTTCAAATCGGTACACAGTTAATTTCACATGAGTGTGCAAAGATAAGTAATTTAATGTATTGCCAATGATTTAATTATACTAATACATTTGATATCAGGCATAACTCTCCAATATTCATATGATACTGTTGCTTGGTGTGTTTCAAAGAACAACAAACATAGCTCTATACTAAAGTAGACAATATGTAAGTAATGGCTGTCGGCTTACTTATTGCATAAAAGTAAATACAAAACCAGCAAGTTTTCTGAATCCATTTTTCTTTTATTTCAATGCTTAAGGCAACTGTGCTGTCTTGATTATCGTCAGCTGTATTCCTAGCTAAGTTTGAGTCTCCCAGATAACATACATATATTTGTGTGATTACACAATTTGCTAGAGTTTGCATATCATTAGTACCATTTATTGTATACAATTAGGTAATCAGTTTGAATATTATTAAAATTGCATTGATTTGTCTGCTGGATTGTTAACTAGCAGTGAACATGAGGGAGGGGAAACATTAGTAATTTAAATTGATGCAATTACACCACAATCATTCAATTGCTGCCCACATCCTACTACATGAATTGTTCATTTACAAATTCAACCTACATACTTGTCAATTACACAAGATGTTAATTGTTCAATAAACAAACCCTTAATTGACCAGAACTAAACAATTGAAAATAATAATAATGCACAAAACAATAATAATGCACAACAATAATAATGCATAATGACCCTAAATATGGAACTAAGGTAGTGGTTGATGCCATTCTTAAATCTCTTAACTCAGTGTTGATTGGTGTTGAAATACCAGCCTTCTTAATCATAACAAAATAAAATAATGGTTGTGAACAAAAAGTATTTCAAAAAGTTTGTTGTATACAATACCCCCTTATTAATCAATGGTAAATTTTGACCGGCGCCGATTAGAAGAAGCCTATGTCCAGCATTGGACATCTAGAAGCTGATGATGATGACAAAGAAATAATGGTAGGTCCACTTAAAGGATTAATCTAAGTGTTTAAGAGTTATTATGGATGAATTTGTTAGATTTGAAGACGACATCCAAAATATAGTGACAAACTATTACTAACAATTAAAAGTATTGCATAGAGTTAGAAAATGCAATATTATAATAGTAGTATAAGATAATAGAAGTAGGAGTAGAATGTACACACAAAAATATATTTTCTCTGAACACTTCTAGCTAACTATCTGCGACACAGTGGGCTATGGTGACCAAGTCAACAAGGAGGACAGCTTCAAAGCTGTTGTGGACTACATTGATGCCCAATTTGAAGCGTACCTTCAAGAGGAGCTGAAGATCAAACGCTCCCTGTCTGCCTACCACGACAGCAGACTACATGTTTGTCTGTATTTCATCTGTCCAACAGGTTGGTTAATATTTCTTTATTATGTTACAAATATTAAATATGATCATAATATAAGTAAATTTATATACTGTTTAGATTTATTTGTCATCATGCATTTTAATTTATAATATTCACATACATTCATGATTAACATCCCCAACAGATATACAAATATTTGTTGGTAAACAAAATTTAGCACCAGTCATTTACAGTTTTGTTGTTACATGCAATGAGACCTAATCAATTGTATCAGTATAATTTTTTATATTGCTGTCATGTGGTATATTTAAAATACTGAATAGGATATCATAATTATTGAACCTATTTTCAATACAAAACAAAAATGTGCAAAATGCATTGTGTGGTAAAAAAAATACTATGCATAAAAAAAAACTTTTTATTAAAAAAATAATTTCGTTATAAACAACTGGACATTTCACTATGTAGATCAGTAGGACACCACAAGTGACCTAGACAGTTTATGGCTGTCCTTGACATTAAGCACTAATTGCTATGCGCGGCCCGTGTATAGCGACACGAAAAACGTACGCCCTCCAATAGCGCCGCCAGCCCCGCCGGGAAACATAACGGCACCTACTTTTACTTTACCTGACCGCCTTCGATGCAGCACCGTCTAAATCGGTCATAAGGAGTCTCTGATCATTATGTTCATTCTGATTGCTGTTTTGTGTACACATGTACACATACAGGGTTTCATCAAATTGAACAACTGTGTGTATAGGTTTATGTACACATTAATTATCCTAATTAATTTTGGATTGAATAATGTTGTACCTTATCATTATGGTAAAAATATTCTTATGAGAATAATCGTAAACAGACATATAAAATCTGTATATTGTGTATTCAATCGAGAAAAATAATGCATTAATACATATAGTCCTCTGCCTTTTTAAAAAAAAGAGTTTTTTCATACTGTATTAAAGAAATTATTCAAATAATGTAATAAATACACATAATACAATACAATGGACACCAAACCTATGCTATATATTAAAATATGTAATATTTTTTGGCTGGCAGATAATGCTTATAGTAAGTACTTTCTTATATTATAATTCTTTTAGACTTGAACACTATAATGACTATATTGTAATTTTCATACTCAGCAGAACAGAGGAAGAGTGTAGAAACATGCTTGAATGCCTGTTTTGGCAGCATGCCAACCATGGTCCACATAAGTCATCATAACCAACATTTTATAACAACATAGTGTCTTAGGTACTTTGTTAGTAGTATGGATAGACTATCATTTCATGTGAATACAATTTTCTTCTACAACAGTTTCATATAGCTAGCTACTTTGTATCATGTTAGTCAATAATTTGTTATCAATAGAAATTTCCATGTTAGCCAACTACTGGCATGAAGTAAATGAATACTTAGGTTTGGTTATGAAAGGAATGGTAGATGTAAAACAAAGTTTTTCTTGTATTCTATGATATAAGTATTAGAAGACACATTTCTTTTCTATGACAAAACTTCATATAAAATAACTTTCTCTTGTAGGGACTGTTACTTTTGGTATGTTACTAATACAAGTAGTTTTTGATAATGTTGAAAAGTTAACCTTATGTAATATTAGTTTAGTATAATTTTCGTAGTCCCTTAAACATGAAAATAATATTCAGCATTTAAATAGATATCTGCTGTAAGACATTCTAAAAGAAATACCTATAAAGAATGACAAACATATCATCAAAGCACCTGCAACACTCTTTACACTTAAAACTATGTGTGATATGAAGTGTGCCCCTACAATTGCAGGTCACGGCCTCAAGTCAATTGATCTGGTGTGCATGAAGAAACTGGACACCAAAGTGAACATTATTCCTATCATTGCCAAGGCTGACACTATATCCAAAACTGAGTTGCAAAAGTTCAAGGTATGTTTATTATTCAGCTAATTACAAAAATAGAACATATCAGATTTGCCTTATTGTGTGCTCTCCATGACTGTACACATCTCAGTAGTCACATAATATCAATGGAATGTCAAAACAGTGCATGGATCATGTTGTGTTATCTGTGGGAATAGCAATTGTTTCACTTGATGAGTATTTCAGTTTATACATAGTGACTGCATTTGTGTTGTAAGTGGAATTTTAATAGATAGTAAAATAACGTGTGTCATAAATTATCTCCATTCATGAATTTTTTTAATACATACAAATATAATATCCTACAAAGTAAAGTTTGAATAACATTGTGTTTACTTCACTGCTATATTAATAGCTATTATTTAGAAACAAACTTAATTATTGGATTAACATGTTATCTATTGAAACATTTCAGTCAAAGATAATGCAAGAGTTGCAAGCCAATGGAGTGGAGATCTACCAGTTCCCCGTGGACGACGAGTCGGTGTCCGAGGTGAACACGAGCATGAACAGCCACATACCGTTCGCTGTGGTGGGCAGCACGGACTTCGTGAAGATCGGCAACAAGACGGTGCGCGCGCGGCAGTATCCCTGGGGCACCGTGCAAGGTGCGATCGGGATGCTGGGGATGTTGGCTACATAATGCCGATGCTCTTCTGTCCACCTTATTTAGTCATTTATTTGTTACAGTGAAATTCTGTTAAGTTTATAAAAAAGCAATTACTATTTTTGAATAAACCCACATTTAATTTAAGATGTGAATCTCATCATCACTCATATATAAATACAATAATAGAATGTTTAACTACTTCTAGTGACACCACTTCTACTTTTTATTATTTTTCCGGACTACTACCATGTTCAGTATCACCCTTCAGTATTTTCTCTTTACTACACAGAAAGTAATTGTTTCTCTGACAAGATATACATATGTAGTCGTTCAATGAGTATGGAGGTAAGCAGCATAACGCTGTCGGGTTGCAGTGGAGAACGAGACGCACTGCGACTTCGTGAAGCTGCGCGAGATGCTGATCCGCACCAACATGGAGGACATGCGCGAGAAGACGCACGCGCGGCACTACGAGCTGTACCGGCGCCGCCGCCTGCAGCAGATGGGCTTCACGGACGTGGACGCCGACAACAAGCCCGTCTCCTTCCAGCAGACCTTCGAGCAGAAGCGCAGCGCGCACCTGGCCGAGCTGCAGCAGAAGGAGGACGAGATGCGCCAGATGTTCGTGCAGCGCGTCAAGGAGAAGGAGGCTGAGCTCAAGGAGGCCGAAAAGGAGGTAACAATATTTTCTATCTTTAAAACCTACATGTCGTCGTGCTTCACTGGAATGCTGCGAGTGAAGTTATGTAAGAAAGTTTTAGTATTGTATGGCGGAGACGTGACTTGACACAGCGACGTTCTCGAGAAGATGTCTTTATACCAGTGCAGATTCTTATTTCCCATATCCAAATGTTAAATATGTGATTAAAATATAATATGGCACTTCAATTTATTTATGGTAAATGTCTTCGAACCTAATTTCGGTACCTAAATCAAAAACCCATTTCTAATAGAGCTATGTCCCAAGTAACCCATGTCTAATATAAATACAATTGGTTCAAAAATATTTCTGACATTTTGATTAAAAACAAGATGGGAAGATTATTATAATTATGTTATTAAGTGTATGGTCTAATTGTACCAGCTGCACACGCTTCTAATATTCGTATATCATTATTTCCAGCTTCACGCTAAATTCGATAAGTTGAAGAAGGACCACACGGAGGAGAAAAAGAGATTGGAGGAGTTGCGCAAGAAGATAGAAGACGACACTATCGAGCTAAACCGCCGCAAGCAGCAGGGCGCGCAGCCGCATCACACGCTCACACTCGGCAAGAGCAAGAAGAAGTAGCCCTGCACCTCCTTACCACCACCTCCTGCACAACGATTGACCACCACCCCAACGATAATGGATACTTGACAGTAAACTTGTCAAGTGATCAGATTCTATAAAAAACTAGGCAAATAATACAATCTCTTGTATAGATAGTAATTGAAGTTCAGTTTTTATTCTTGTGAAGATATGCACCTGGTAATTCACTTGTCTTACAAAAGTCAGTAATACTTGAGACTGGTCTCAAATTCTCTCTGCTCAGAAAGCCTCATACATTCAGAATGGAATTAAACTTTTAGTGTTTTGTTTACATTATGCCATGTTTTGGCAACACTGAAAATATGTTTCATATCTGATAGCATTACTCTTAGTATTGTACCACATGTACATCTTAGGCCTTATTCCATATCTATAACCAATATTATTACACATATGTAATAATGCTGAAATTTTTCTGATTTATATAAATGTTATGTAATCTGACAAAAAAATATGTCATTATTTTACAATATGTAGATCAGAGTCAGCCAATTGCTTAGAGGAATATCATTAGAATTATTAGTTAATAGGTTGTTATTGTCTATGTATTCATATACTCTGATTTACTCTTAATATAGAACCTTGTAAGTCAAGGTGAATATTTTCAGTGTAAGAATAATAATTACCATCCAACATTCTTCTTATCGCCTTACATGCTAGTACTTCTAGTATTATTTAGTTTTCTATATTACACATTGTTTTAGAATTCGAACTATGCTCTAGACTGGTATATCTAAATGCATAAACACTGACATCAAAGTAGAATCGATTGTTACGTGAAAAGTTCTTAAGCTTTTAATCCCAAGCAAGTCATCCAACTCACTTGTATAGCTGTGTGTCATTTGAATTTTTAGGTATTACAGATAGTAATATAGAGATAGAAAATGTTATCAACACATATTTTATTAATGCAATTCATTCCATTCAGTGAACACATTAACAATGCGAATAATGAAAATTATACAAACATTACCATGAATAATGTGAATAATGAAAATTCTATAAACATAATCAAGAATAAATTAACTATTATTAATAGTTTATTCCAGAAATCTTAGCCGATCTTAGGTTTAGGTTATTTTGTACCAAATTTTAATTTATATTACTCTGTAGAATAAGATTTACTATTAACATTTATTTCTAAGCAGTACTAACCCAATGTTTTTACTTCGACATATTACATTTTTATTTAACTGTAGACTTGTATTCGATTTTGATGTGACTAGATATAGTAATATATACATAGTTAAACATTAAATTATCTATATAATTATTTTTAATGTCGCATAATGAGGCATAATTTAATATAATAATTGTTAGGTTCTAGAAGAAAGTGTATATCGTATAATAGCACAAAATATTTTGAACCATGGAACTCTAACATTTAGGCGTTTTTATTAGCTGTTTCCAAATCTACGATTTTCGTATGGGCCATGTGGATCAAGAGACTCGTAACACCGCTTATGTATTGCATCCGATTCCCAGCTCCTTTGCGCTCTCCGCATGCTTTCGGTCTGAATCACCGAAGTTAGGCGACCATAATAATATATACATACCTACTGTTGTTTCTGTACGTTGTGATTCATACACATTGCTTCTATGTGGATTTTAATTTCTCTCTTCACTCTTTTAATCCATAACTTCGAAACTGCATCATGCGCTCCATAACGGAGCTAGAGCGCCAAGTTTATATAACTCGCAGAAGTTACGTAGGCACCCCGTACTACCATGATGATGTATCTTTTAAGTCGATAGCCCTATGCATTGCTAGGCGAAGTCAGGTGACAGTAATGGAAGAGCGTTCTTTCCAAGTGCCAATATGATTTCTACGTGTTGTATAAATAGTACCAACTTAAGTTGCAACTGACATTTCTCAAGTTAGATGTAATGTTTAAACGCTTCAAATTAGCTTCAGCAGTGTTTTGTTCTAGTTGGCCGTTTACTGATATCTTGATTTGATAATGTGGTTTTATTGCGAATAAATTTGGTTGTGTATTATGTCTATGGAGTTAACGGTAATATACTCGCTCTCTAACTCAGTATTATAACGACATGTGTGTAATTGGTTCGGGAGCAGCACCTACGTACTATAATAGCACATTGCATTTATTGTTCATTCCTTGTATACCTTCATTATTGTCTTTGTTTATTATAATTGTATAGAAAGTATATGAATAAAGTATAGAACTATATTCCCAAAGTTTAATTGATCAGCCCCATGTACCGAAAATGTTATGGATTTCGGTTATCCTGTATCATTGAACTTGTTCTAGTTGTTCACTCTTACCGCTTGGATACAGATTTAGGCCATGGATTGTGCTTGCCCGACAGCATTGGGCAAAAAATAGAGTTTTTCATAAAATAAAACTTACCTATTATTTTTCTTCAATATCCGCCATCGGTTTCTCGAGTTGCTGTTGAAGTACCCTGCGTAGCGTTAGGCACTTTGGCTCCGACAGAGACATTGCGTTGCGTTTGGTGTCCCATGTTATGCCTAGAAACTCTAGGCATTGAGTCGGAGTCACAAAAGACTTCACGAAACTTACCATCCAACCTAGCAACTGCATTATCTTCACCGTGAAAGCTATGTCGTCTTACAATTGGTGTTTTGAATTGTTTGCAAGAAGAAAATCGTCTAAATAGACTACACATCTGATGCCATGACTCCTGAGGAACTGCTACCCAGTTCGTGATCGATGCGAATGTCCTGGGCGCCAACGAAAGTCCGAACGGCAAGCATGGCATCTGAAGTAATTGGTGCTGGCCCGACTCGTAATGATAATTTACCCTCAGGAATTTGCGATGTTGCCGAGCAATAGGAAGATGGAAGTAAGCTTGGCTCAGATCCAATTTCGCCATCCAATCCCGGTCTTGCAAAAATTCCGGCACTCGAAAATGATTGAATAGGCGAAAGGGCTTTACCATCACGAACTCGTTTAACCTTTTCAGGTTTAGAATAGGACGAAAAACTCCGTCTGCTTTTGTTATCAAGAAGAATGTCGATAGGTAGCCGGGATCCGGTGTCGCTTTCTCCAGTATTCCCAAATCTGTCATCTTTTGAATTTCTATAGACATATCGCGGGTAGTTTTGGTTCTGTAACATTTCATGAATGCAGTATTTGGAGGAACCAGAGGTGGCTTTATAATAAACGGGATGCGTGCTCCCTGCAACAGCTTGCATAACTTCTTTGGAGCCCCCAGATTGCTCCAAACATGATGATATTGCTGTAGACAACCACCCTGAAATGCTCGATAGTCATTCGCGACGCTTGTTTTTGTTAAAAGCGGCGCGAGATTGCGACTTCTTTGGTTTATTTTGCGTCTGCGTATTACTACTTGATTTGAGCCGATTAATTTGCGAGGGGTGTGATGAAGATCCGATCTTATTTCGCTTTGTAGTTGATGCGTTCCGACGAAAAAATATTTCATTAGGTTCTTTACTGGTAGAGGGTTTCTGATTTTGGTAAAACGTATCCCTGCTCCGCGATTGTGACGATAATTCTACCGGCGCACATAATTTTTCTACACCCCCAATTTTCTGAAGGTATATTTGTAATAAATCATCTTTAAAAAGATGTTCTGAACTAGGAGGTATTTTCTGTAAAATGTCACGATGATACTCTTGCGGCATATTTCGAAATAAGTCATACCGGCGTAAACTAACACATTCTGCTCGTCTACCGCACACCA
>DWDT01003840.1:0-11850 GCA_018245595.1 Microceris scylla | reverse complement strand
GTATCATTCGTGAAACGTTGCTGCAGAAGAGAATTGATTATCAGCAATATATATTATCGTATTATAAATTTTATATAAGTATGATTTGCAATTAATTACAAACTATTAAGTTTTAAATAAGCTACGATGTCAAGCAAATACTCACCATCTCCGAACGTCGCCGCCCAAAATCAGGTTCGTAGGATCCCGTTGCATTGTAAATATAAAAGAATACAATGTTAAAACTCAAACATGTTTTTTTATTTGTTTCCCGTTTCATTTTCAGCTGATACAATGGATAAACGAGGCAGGGTTGTTAGAGGGCAAAAGGAGGGCGGATTTGTTGAGGAAAATAATAGAAGTCCTATTGCATCAAGTCCCACAAATGATATCTGTTTACATGGAAAACGTTATGAGCTATGTCAGTGATAAATCCACTGATGTGAAAAAGCAAGTGATAGCTTTCATAGAAGATATAAGGTGAGATTTGTAAATTAACGAAAAATCATTGCATAAAGTAAAATAAATTATAACCTATGCTTCCGAATAACTATAAAGGTTTTGTAATAAACCTATTATTCATCACATGAATGACTGTGATATGTGCCTATTTTGGGTATGTCTGCAATAGGTAGGACTTTAATTCAGAAACTAATAAATTATATTGAGAATTCCTGTAAGTATAAATTGGAGAATTACTGTCTGAATATCACAGGTTAAAGTTGTAGAAAAAAAAGAATAAACTTCCAATTAAAAGTAATAAACTGTAAACTCATATAGGTTAGATTACTGACAATATAATATAAGCAAATTCATCTATATAATAATTTAATGTGATAATATACTAATGAAATATTTGACTCAAACATGGTATATATACAATTTTGGCAATAGCTGCATTATCACTATCTGGAATATGTAATATAAATTTCAATAATAAATTGTCATGATTAAAATATAACATGAGACAATGTAACATCACATTGATAACCCCTGAAGAGGTAGACAGGGGGGTGCAGCACACTCCCACATTTCACCTGTAATGTTTACATTCCACATGAAATAGGCAGTAAGCCTATTGGCATACTAGATTTAGAGTTTTATAATGTTGCCTCTGTGGAATCCATAAATTGGTATCAGGCTAATGTGTATCACCACAACATACTTCATTCTGATATAACATCAGTGTCACATAGTGGACTCCCATATTTCACTTGCTTCATAATATATCCCATGGAATAGGTGAGTATATTGCCATACCCAGATACAGGGCCAGTCTTTTAGGTACTAGAAGAAATTTCAAGTTAGGAAAACATAATAATATTATGCCTAACCTGAGGTGTAAGGGGTTCCAACTACCATCTCAAGCCCAAGTCAACCTCACCTGTATGTGGTGCACCCTGCTATAACAGACTAGGCTCTGGTGACCGGCTGATTGCGATATAGCACAGCCTAAATAAGCACGGCTAAATGCCCTGGTCCCAGACGGGCAGCAGTGTTGGCGGTGCGAAAAGCTGTGCCCTACGATTTCCAACCCGCATGCCCAGCATGGAGGTTACGGGCATAAACCCCATTTTGGGGAGGCCCATGTCCAACAGTGGACTGAGATAGGCTGATGATGATGATGATTATTAACGTGGAATCCAACTTGCTAATTATAAAAATGTAAAAATAACTTAAAAACAATAATCCCTGCTGTAGCTAATAGAGTTACTTGCTTAGTAAACTTCACATCCAGGTGTTATCCCTTTGCCTTTTAAGCTTTTACCAAGACTTTTTCAAGTGTGTATTTCTACTTATTTAAGCTCTATGTGATTGAGTAATAATTATTTAAATTAAATGTATAATGGGTCCCATAATGAAACTCATTATTATTCTCAACTTTTAGCAAAGATCACTGTGAGCATCTACCCAAAGTGGTAAGCCAGCTGCAACTGCTTGTCACAGATACTGTGATAGCAGTTCAGAAACGAGCAATTCAGGCTGCTAGTATTGTATACCAAAGTGCTCTACAATGGATATGCAAAGGCAGTGCCAACTTTGCTGATATGAAGTTTGTATGGGAGCATCTTACCAAGTTAAAGGTATTTTTATCTTTTCTAATAGAATTATGGAAAAAGAATAGTTACTAAGAATAAAACTTCAACAGAATGTATGGTTAATCCAAAGACAAATAGCTGAGTTTAACATAAATTGGATACAATTTGTAACAATAGTTTTACTGTGAAATTTTCACATAAATACATAAGTATCTTTTTTGTGTCATGTCCATAGAGCCCATCCTGTAAGAAGTAATTTCTTTTTAGGTCTGCCTTTTGTACAGACTGCATAGATTTTAGGTGTTACAAAAAATTTATGAAATAAATTATGATTACAGCTTCTAGTACTAAACATGGTAGATAATGACAATGAGGGTATCCGGACACACTCTATCAAGTTCTTGGAGGAAGTTGTCAAAATCCAAAGCCCTGGTGAAGGTGATGAAGAGGAGTTCAGCCTAGACAATGTACCAAGTGACCTGCCCTTTATCAATAGGAAATCTTTAGAGGAAGAATCTGAGTAAGTGAAAATTTAAATCACTAAAAAGTGCTGAAAATATTTTCTGTCACTTTAAAAGAAAAAATTTCATAGCTAAATTACAAAGTAAAAAAATGCAGAGAAGTTGCCAGTTGTCTGTTTAAATTAGTATGCCCCTTGAGGGATTACAAGTTAGGATACTATGTTAATTTTTTAAAATAGATAATCATGAACTTTCGATATTCTGCTCTTTGTCACACTTTATTTTAACAACCTCGTTTTGAAACTTTAAATTTTCTGCTTGATTTTCTGATAAATTAGCAGGCACTTATATATCTCTCTCAGAGCAAATATCTGTTCTTCAACAGTAGATTGTTGTCGATGAAAATTGTAAATGATGTAATAAATTATCTGTTCTTCAGTATTAATTCTTTAAACAAGTGATCTATCTATTAACAAGTGATAAAAGACTTTATTTACTTACAGGCACATTTTTATGCTACTAGTAAAATTCCATAACTCTCAACACATATCAAGTGTCAACTTGATGACCTGTATGACCACACTCTGCCTTCTGGCGAAGTTAAGGCCGCGATTCATGCCACGAGTTGTACAAGCTCTACAAGATCTCCACACCACCCTTCCGCCGACGTTATCACAATCCCAGGTTAATTCAGTTCGGAAACATTTAAAAATGCAACTATTGACTCTGATTAAACATCCCTCGTCTAATGAAATGTTGCCTCAGCTCACTCAGCTACTCCTAGATTTAGGTATGACAACCCAGGAATTGAACAAAGCAGTGTCGAAGGACAGGCGGAGTAAGCGCTTGGGAGAAATCAAAAACGGGGATACACCAGCAAAAAGGTTCAGAGTTGATTCCCCTCAAAGTAACAGTCAAGGCAGTGATAGCAACAGTCGTAGTGATTTTACGCAATTTGATGAAGACAGTTCTCAATCCGTAACAAAACCCACTGTTACGGATGACACACTGTTGGAAGGTTTAAACAACGTTGAGAATGTTGTAAGTCTAGTTATGTCAACTTTATTAAATCATCTTCCCAAAACCATGCCCCCTACCTTTACTAGTGTATATAAACCAATTCCAAATGCTGGCAGCAAATCGCAAAAGAAGAGCTTAGCGAAGATGTTATTAAGTTTAATTAAGGACGAGAATACGCCAATTGCAATAGTTCCGCAACCCGTTCCCGTACCACAACCTACCCCCGCATCACAACCTACCCCCGTACCACAACTTACCCCCGTACCACAACCCTCGTTATCTGACATAGCAGCTAAAATACCACTGCTGCGGGAGGATGACGAAAAAACAACACTCAAAAATGCAGTCGCTAAGTTACAAGAATCCACTAAAGCTGAAAAGCAGATGGAAAATGCGGTAACTAAACTTATGGAGGAGACAAGGCAGGAGTATTTGAAGGAAGAAGAGAAGAAAAATAAAGAAAAAGAGAAATCTTTGCCGCCACAAACGCCAACCGTACCGAAGTTGAAGCAGAAAGTGAAACTACTAAAACTTCAAGAGTTGACACGTCCAATTCCAAAAGAAATCAAGGAGAGGCTGATGTTGCAAGCTGTTAGTAGAATTCTGAGAGCAGAAAATGAAAGCGCTATAGGTGGTGCGTCGCAAATCCGATCCAAATTTATAACGATTTTTGCATCGAGCTACACTCCAGATATCAGAGATTTAGTTTTCGATTATATAATGGAAGACCCAGTAAATCAGATTGATTTGGCGATACTGTGGTTGTACGAGGAGTATGCTTACATGCAGGGCTTCAATCGGTTGCCTGTGACGTTGCAGCCTAAGGTACACGAAAAGCACGACCAAAATTACAATCAATTACTCTGTGCATTAATAACGCAAATAAGTGAACGAGGAGATCCAACGATGGAGAGTTGCAAGGACGTTCTACTGAGAAAGATTTACACCGAATCGCCGTTAGTGACGGACGAAGCTGTGGATTATTTGAAACATTTGATAACGGAAAATAAAATACCACTGCTAGGTTTGGAGATATTGGAGGAGTTGTGTATAATGAGGCCACCGCGGGCTCACAAGTACGTGGCGGCGCTGGTCTGTCATGTTTGTAAGTACCCAACTTTAACATCATCATAGTATAGGTTTATATATTAATTTATTGTCACTTACGGATGGTTAATATTGATCTGTATTTCACAAATCCGTCTTTGTGGCACCTTTAATGATGTACAAATATTTTATTCCAGCTCTGTCTTTTATTATTGTGTTTTTGAAATCGGACTTCCCTCGACTGTTTATGGGATAATAATAATTTAATGCAATATATTACTACTCTTTGTTAATGAATTCTTTTTTAAATGCATGGTTTTATTTCCAGTGAACGAAAATGAAGAAGTTCGGGATGTATGCCTCAAATCATCGCTCAAACTTTACCTTCGAGACAACGAATCAGTTAAAAAAGTGATAGAGAAGCACGCGCTGTTATACCTGGGCTTCATCACACTGGGCACACCGCCTTCAGAATTGCTGGGGTCACGTCAGATCACCAAATCCTGGAACGACGACTTGTACCGTCAGTGTCTCAACCTCGTCATGACTCTGTTCCCGCATCAGGAAGGTACAAATATAATAATAATAATAATAAAACTTCATTGCCATTAAAAAAACACTGCGTAATGTACAATAACTAACATGAATACAATGGACAACAACTAACGCCATGACGAGTACATTTTTTGGCAAAAGGACACAACTCAACTTTGCTAATGCGATGCGGATCTCGGGTAGCGCTCATTTTCAGTTGTGTCCTACTCCCGTCGCCATTTACATATATCTTCGTGTATGTAATCCTTGGATTCACTGGCACCTGTTTACTACAAGGAGCGATGACATAAACGATCTATATTCATACATATCAGTACTCCTGTGCCTGAATAGTCATTTTGAATTATTGTTATAACAGTTAATCCATATAAATTACCTTATTTAAGGCTGGTCAACATTTGGTGATCCGTTAATCCTAATAAACCGTTATCGATGATTAAAAATATTTAAGCATTATGTGATATATGTATCCTCCCAAAAAGTAAAATAATAAGGGGTCTCTAATTTCAGATCTTATAATAGAGGTAGCCCGTATATATGGGTTCGCGGGCGCGGAGGCTAAACGCTGCGTGTTGCGTGCGCTGGAGGGGCCCATTAGAACGGCTATAGGCTCTTCCCCCACCAATATTTCGATGAAACCGGCCTTCCAAGCCCTTCTAGACGAGTGTCCAAGAGGGGCTGAGACCTTACTAACAAGGGTTGTTCACATACTCACAGAGAAAGGTACATCCCATTACGTATTATGTTGGCCTACTGACCCAATAGCTACGTCCTGGATTTAAATTTTAGTGCTAACCCAAAGAATTGTTAGTCCTATTTGTTTTGGGTTTTGCCATTTCGTCAATGATGCTAAGTTTCTGTTATGAAACTGCAACGAATTTATACTTGATATCTTGATTTGTCATACATACGAAAAAATTAACTTTAACTAACACATTCAAATTATAAATATACTTTTATACCTTGTTTGTATGTTTTCAATGTACTTTATTTTGCTGTACCTTTTCATATATCTCTGTGAATAATTTTTTTTCTCTTTGTATTTCTCTCCTCTCTCCTTGTCTTTTCTTATCTTTCTATAAAATATGGTTATATTGACGTACCCAATTCAAACAGCAAAATTAAATGTAATTGGCCTTAATCTGGTATATATTAGACAATGTTTGATATCACAAGTAACCTATAAAGTATTTACGAGTATTTCTCAATATTTCCAGCGCCCCCAACGCCTGAGCTAGTGGCGAGAGTACGAGAGCTGTACGCCACTCGCGTGTCTGACGTTCGGTTCCTAATACCGGTGCTTAACGGACTTAGCAAAAAAGAGGTATGCTTCTTTTACTATATATCAGTGTGTAAGCTAGGTTTATGAAGGCTCTAATACATATAACACCCGTTCATTTATGTTTCAATAATAGATCCGGTATAAATAGATAAATCTGATTAGTAGATTTTGGATTTGTAAAATTATATTACTTTTGACAGGTGGAGGTTCAAAAACACGTAAAGTAAAATCCGATTTCAGGACATCATGTTGGTTTTCTCTATCTACCCCGTAAAGTACCTGACGTTGCGATATAATAATAACAATGTTCACTAATCAATCAATCAAAAAATCTATCAATTTATCAATACTACATAATATGAATCTCATATGACTTTTTTAAAACTATATTAAGCAACAATATAATAATTTAATAATGTTGGAATTTTGTATTTCAGATATTGGCTGCTCTACCTAAACTAATAAAATTGAACCCTAATGTAGTCAAAGAAGTTTTCAACAAGCTCCTCGGCCTGCAGAACCCCATTGATGAGCAAGGGCCAAGTATGTGTTTTAGACATTTATTTTTTATATAGATAAGTGAAAATATTGTAAGAGCTTTTACCATTCGATAAATCATCTTCCCTTACGAAACAAGTTGGCTATACTCTCTATGTGATTACACTAGTTTTTAAGTCATTAATCTCAATACTATGAATGTCATTTCAATTTATAATTTTTTTTAAATATGTTTTTTATGAGTGTCAGTTCAATTTATATTTTTTTTAAATATGTATTCTCGCTTTTCTGTTAAATTACTGACTTATGTAGTTAATATGAGGATTACAACCATTCCTACGACTGATTTCACAATTCAGAGTAAAATATTAAATTTTTTAGAATGTCATTAATTTATTTTGATGTTTATTTTGTTATATGATGTTGATTTTTATACAATAACTTATACAATGATTATTCATTTCCAGCAATATTATGTAAGTTATAAATGTTTTTGCTGATTCTATAATTTTTTCTATCGCTCCATTTTTTCTCTCTTTATATTCTATTTTTATAAATATACATTGAGTTCCAATTGTCTTAAAACTCTCAAATGATCCAGAAAATTCCATGCAATGTCGATGCAAGAATTAAAACCTAATGCAATTCTCATGGACATAGCTAAAATAGACACATAGACAATGCTTAAATACAGAATATTGTCTACCTTTCTTTAAACATTTATTTTTTATCACAAAATCCTTTAAGGTCCCTGTATTGATAATGTACGACCACATTCATGAAAAAAATCGCCTCATGTGTCTATGGAAGCACTACAGTGCTTCCATAAAGATTTGGCATGCATAACAGGCATTGGATACATCAATGCCTATTATGTATGCCAAACACTAAAGCAATTTCGCTGGCAAGAAAGGTAAACAATAAATTAATATTTTAAGACATTATTTTATGATCTCAGGTTTAACAGTGCCTACACTATCATAATCAGTCAGCTGACAAATATGTATACACCTAAATAGAGATAGTAGATATGTCCTTGTTATACTCATGTTTCTCGGGTAGAACAATTCCTAGATTCTTAAATTGAGCCCCAAACTCAACATACATCGTACTAACTTTATATAGAAGATGTTTCCAAATATCATAATTCTAAGATAGTAATCATTTCATTCTAAGCCATTTTGCCTGCAGATTTTCATAATTTAAATGTTTTTTTTATTATAGTTTCCCCAGAAGAATTACTGGTAGCGCTTCACCTCATAGATCCTAATAAGGCTGACCTGAAGTACATCATCAAGGCCACGGCGCTCTGCTTCGCTGAGAAACAGACGTACACACAAGACGTAAGTGTATAATATACATATGTACATATCTATATTAGACATATCAACATATGTACCTTATTCATATACTTTAACTTATTTATTTTAGCACTCCAGTAATTTCATATGTTATCAAATAGATATTTTGAAGCGAACCAATTATATGTATATGATTAACAATTGATAATTTAAAATCAAATTTGCTATCGAACTTTCCAGAAACAAATGAATACAGAAAATAATGTGAAACAAAGCTATACCGAGATAATAATTCAAGGTGCTGTCGGCCGTGCTGCAGCGTTTGGCTGAGGAGACTGAAATACCTGTGCTGATGATGAGGAGCGTCTTGCAGGCTTTGACGCTGTACCCGGGACTGGCACCGCTCGCGCTTAACATACTGCAGTTGCTCATTGAGCGTGATGTGAGTACACGACGTGCGTAAACGTAAGGATGGTTAGGTGTCCAAACTGTTGTCTCTGACTGATTTTATTTGGTGTTAGTAATTTTATAGGTCTGGATTATTAAACTGGAAAGTTAGAAAACTTCTTTCAGATTAAACAATGTGAATTATTACTTATGTTATTGAGCCTTGCAGTACCAAATTTCGTTTTTATCTAGATGTCTATTTATATTTATGTTTTGTTCTCTTTCAATTTTTTTTTATTAGATATTTTGTGACAGGTAGTACTTGTACCGCTGTCGTATTTTTTAAAATACTGTTTTGAAGTGTAGATAGTTGAGAATAAACAATTTGTTATACATTTTTAATTGCGGGGATGTATCTGCTTAACATAATTATCAATGAGTCATTATCATCATGATCAGCTTATCTCAGTCCACTGTTGGACATAGGCCTTCCCGAAAGGGGGTTTATGTCCGTAATCTCCACGCTGGGTATGCGGGTTGGAGACGGCAGGGCACAGCTTTTCGCACCGCCGGCGCTGCTGCCCGTCGGCGGCCAGGACATTTAGCCGGGTCTATTTAGGTTGCGCTATACCGCAATCAGCCGGTCGCCAGAACCTCGTCTGTTATAGCAGGGTGCATCACGTGCAGGTGAGGTTGACTTGGGCTCCTGAGATGGTGGTTGGAACCCCTTACACCCCTATCTAGAGATAAAGAAGTCTAATATTAACGACAAAAAAAAAGTAGAAAAAATTAACACAAGGTTTCTATTTTCATTGTGAGTAGCTAGCTATCCGTGTCCAAAAGGAGAAAAGTGATGATGATTATAAGAATGAATAACCGAACCCGAAGGCGCCATGCTAATCATCCGCTAGTGATAACGTACAATAAAAGTTTGCCTTTGACTTTAAACTATTGATAGCACGTGAACAGTGGTTATTTAGTATCAAATAAATAATGCGGTTACGGAAAATTTAGTCTCTCAAAACTCTCCTATCCAGCCCTGGGGAGAGTATAATTATACTACTTAACTCTATTTTGTGGCGGTGTAAAGTTACATAATGTTTTCGAATAAAGTGCGAGCGAGCGGTCTTTATTCGACGTAAATATACGATGCGGATTAATGGAACATATTGTCTCACATAGTTACTTAATCTCGGAGACTTACCGTGGCTGTTCCAGCGCAATACAGGCATAAGTTAGCCAATCTATTTTAATGGTAGTTAAGTGTAAAAATGATTTAGGTTAATTTAAACTACGCTCATGTTGAAGAATTTTAACTACGTTGAAGATCGGTAATTATTTGTAAAGTTAAGTAACGCTGGTACTTGCAGGCCCGAAATGTGAAATATATTATGGATATACACATCGGTTGTACAGGATATAAATGCCGGACTTCCTCAAGGTTCTGTTCTCTCTGCAACACTCTTTCTGCTGCATATAAACGATCTCATAATGCCCTGAATTTTAGGGTATGCAGACGACAGCACCTCTGTTGAGAGATACATTCCGCCAACATGTGCTAATGAGGACGTAATCAAGTCCGAGAGGAAGGCGATGGTTAGCCGCATTGACCAGACCCTTAAGTTCGTCGCTAACTAGGGTAACGCTAACAGGGTCATATTCAATGCCACAAAAAACAAGCGTGTCTTTTGTCCTCCAAACGGAATCCTTTCGATGTGACTCGGACCTTCCAAAGTGTATCCATCGGAATTACTGACAACCTATCGCTATTGGAATTGGACTTATCTTCCAATATGAACTTCGATCGTTTCATAGAATCTCAGGCGACAATAGCGGAGAAAAAACTTGACATCCTGAACAAGGTGTAGTAGTACTTCACGCCCGAGCAGCTACTCGTTTTATACCAGGCGGAAGTGCGATCTTGCATGTCGTATTGCTGCCACCTATGGGACGGATCTGCAAAGTATCAGCTGGATGCCCTTAGTTTCGTGGAGAAACGTGTCAGAAGGCTTATTGGTAAGGACCAACTCATACAGGCCAAATTTCTCAGCCATGAGCACCGACGCAGAGGTGCTCGTCTCACGGTTTTCTATCGGATACACTTTGGGGAGTGCGCACATGAGCTCCACAGTCGAGCACCACCTGCCTCCTTTTACCATCGGACGCATAGACGTACCGCGGACTACCATCCGCATCTCGTGGACACTCATGTAAGCAGGACAAAGCGATTCGCTAAGTCGAAAGAGTGGAATTCTCTGCCGGCGTCCAGCTTTCCCGAATCGTATAACTTAGAATTATTCAAAACGAGAGTGAATAGGCACTTTCTAGGCGAGCGTGCTACATCCCGGTTTCCATCAGGTGAGATTTTTATTATTGTGGGTGCCCTACCAGGATATGAAATAATAATTCGATAATGACACACACACACTAGAGTTTATTCCGGTCACAGTACAAATAAAAGCAAATAAAATAACTAATACAAGGTAGATACAGAAGTTAGAGCAAGCTAAGAAAAACACAACTTGGAAGGAAGGACTAATAGACTGTAAGCGCGAAACGAAAATAATATCAAGCAAAAGCACGCGACCGATCGCCGTGAAGTTCGCTGAACCTCCGTGTCGAAGCGGGAGCGCGGGCACACGGTGTGTGTGCCCCGGCCGCTCCAGACGGTTCACTACTCTTCGCGGCGGAGCGGGAGCGCGGGCGCACGCGTCATCATAACAAGCAACGCTTTTTATCCAGGTTTACTCGTCAAATTATTTTATATATTTAAGTTGTTCCTACATTATCTTACAATACATGTACTCGAAAGCAAAAAATCGCACACTACCTCAATTTTCGTTTCAAAGTGCATTTCTTTTTAAATGGCTTTTTAAATTCCTATTTAACATAATTAAAGTGCACACTGTTAGCTTTCAAACAACACCAAACACTTATCCATAACCATTGCAGTAGCAACAAAAGAACAATGGGGCGAATTATCACTCGTTACAATTAGTGCTAATTAAACGACTTAGAGCAGGTATAAAAGATAAAGGGGTTGGTGAAATTGCATCATTTGCATATCAACTTGCAGCTTGAAAAGTGGATTTTTTTTTATTTTCGCCAAAACGCTTTAAAGTATCATTGGGTCGCGTAAGACGTGACGGTTCGACCAGTTCGATGTAAACATTGAACGCTACGTTATTGGTTTGGCTTTTTGTGTGTTTTATAAGTTGTAAAATATGAGTTCGAGACCGTATAGGTGTTGTGCAGTGCCTCTGTGTACTAATACGACTATA
>DWDT01003839.1:0-11851 GCA_018245595.1 Microceris scylla | reverse complement strand
GCTAGGGGTCACGTGTTTGTGGCTGTGGATGCTCGGGCGGGCGGGCGTGCGTGCGCGCGTGTGTGCGTGTGTGCGTGCGGCGCGGCGCGGGCTCACCGCTTGCTGAAGCGCGAGGAGAGCTTGGAGAAGAAGGAGGGCCGCGCCTGGTGCGGCGAGCCGCCGTCGCCGTAGCCGCCGGCCGCGGCGCCGGCCGCGCCGCGCGCGCGCGTCTGGCCTGCGCGCACACGTCTCATCATCTCTTCTCCCGCCTCGTATAATCGTATATTTTAACGTACTATAATAATTGACCCATTTATCGGTACGTTAAGGCCGTGCCGCGTCACGCGGGCCGAGTGCGAGTTGGCAGATTTCACACACCTTCTATTTTTTTTTATAAATTCTACGATCCTTCACCTTTAACGATTGATATTTAAATATAAAACGCGCTTTTGACACCCCCGGAGTGAGAGGTTGAATTCTTAACCACTAACTAGGCTATCGCTGCTTTCGAGGTACTATAAACCTATGTACTATATTTTTACAGCTGACGGCTAACATTCAATGATCCATTTGTAAGGTTCGGTCGAGAGGTGTTTTCGAATGTGAGGCTACGTACCAGAGTGGAAGGTGGAGCGCGAGGGCACGTTCCGCGGAAACACCTGCGGGTTGGGGAACTCGCGCAGCGCGGCCGCGCGCGCCGCCGCGCCGCCGCCCGCGCCGCCCGCGCCGCACGCCGCGCCGCCGCCGCCGCCGCCGCCGCCACCGCCGCCCGACGACAGCGTCGAATTCATGCTAAGAATTACATCATAACTGTCTAAACGAGAGACGAAAACAAACAGTAAACCTACCCCAGTACGTCAGTATGTCTTTTATCTTTACTTTCTTCCACGCATGACGTCATCATTAATGACGAGAGTTTAAAATGAAACGTTTAAATTATCGCAGCGGCACCGAGACATATCCAAACATTTCCGACGTCCTAAAATTGAAAGCGATTATATTCATACCAAAAAATTAAACATATATTTTTATCAGTTCCCGTGTCTAAATTTAGCTCTTGCACCGCTGCGCTCGCGGGCATACCGCAGTTATAGCGATATTGCCTACATAAATACATTTATCATTGCCACCATCATTACCAACATGTCCACTATTCCATTGCTTGATTGTTCTCCTCGCTCACTCGGGAGTAAAAAGGTACACGGGTATACAGAGCACAGAGTACCACTCTGACTAACGGACGCGTTGACAGCTTTCACTTGTCTAAGAATACATTATGAAGAACAAAATCTTAGGATGTGTAAGTGTAGTCATTGGTGTAACAAGCGACGTCATAGGTAACTTTAAATATTCTTCGCAATTTATTAAATGTTGCTTTTATAAGTAACTTGCAAAATGGTCTAGTATTTTATTAAGTAAAGTATTATTTTGACGATTTATTTTAAGATGAAATACATTGAACCCGAATTGTGTATGTATGGGTTGATATTATTATTGCAGGTTTAAAGTATTATCTTACGATGGTTAAAATTATTAAAATACAGGTATTGGTTTATAAGAACAGTAAATTACATATATACATACATATTGTAATAAATAATAAATTCATAAATAATATTAGGATAAGGTGCGTATAAAATCACGTTTTAATATTGTACCAAAAAAGCGTGCTCGGTTAAAATCATTACAACATGCAACAAGCCAAGGGCAACAAAAAAAAGAACAAAATTGTAATGTCCCGAAAAATATAAATAAGTCATAGACATCGTACGAGCCTGTTAAAAAAAGCCTGAAAAAGCTATGAAAAGCCAAAAAACGAGCATACAACGTTTTAGAAATACTGAAAGCCCCGCGGTCGACACAAGCTCACAGAGCAACACAGCCTGTGTGTCCACGTGCGCCACTCCCTACACAAAATTTCCGAAGAACAAATTGTCGAAGGACCAAAGTCTTCGAAGCCAGAAACTGTGAAATGTGAGTGGCTAATAATTCAGTGCCTTTGTTTATTAAACATATGCGAGGTAAATTAATTTTGGTTTCATTATGATTTGCTCTTTGTTCTGTACTTGATAATTAAAATAATTCCCATAATTATCCACGCAGTCCTTATGACTATGCGCGCTGCTGAGAACTTTGTAGACTATTTTTAAGCATATTGGCTGCTACCTAATGATGTTTACTTTCATCATTATACGCTAAACTTTTAGCAATTCATATGACTAAACTGATATTCCATATAGTTACTAATTATATATGTTACGTAGTAACCCGATATTCGGACAACCGGAATATTTTTAAGTTTTAAATTCCACATTAAATTTAACTTTATAATGTCAAGCACCATGGCAAAACGAAGCAACAGAGTTCAAAAAAATGCACCGAACTACGCAAACTCCTCAACGCCTTCTATAGATGTTAATAGGTAGTTTCCTTTTTTAGTTATACATGTAACAAATAGCCAAGTTAGATATGTAACATATACTTCAACGACCACATGTGCATCTGTTTTGTAACCTCGAGAGAAGTAAAACTTGAAAAAATGATCTGCTAAACCAAAACTAAGTGTTTCAATACCGCCAACAACTACATCGTCACTAGCATAGCCGGAGCCCATGGCCGTGCGCTAATAAATAGCAACATAAAAGAACGCAAAGTTCGCATAACAGCAGCCGAAGTGCACCTAGGGTCGCAAACGAGCCGAGCGACAGCGGGCTCGCGGCGAGTACCTGGTGCGCGGCGCGGCCAGGTCGCGCGCCGACGCGTGCGGCGCGGCGTGCGGCGCGGCGAGCGGCGCCCCGTCCGCCGCCAGCGCCGGCGCGCCACTGCCCGACGACACGGACGCGCTCTTCACGTGCGTCTTGCCGCCCGCCCCGCCCCCCGCCCCGCCCGCCGCCGCGCCGCCGCCGTTGCTCTTGCCGTCGCCCTGCTGCGTGCTGTTGCCGCACAGGTAACATTCGCATGCAGTTAGTCACCCCGACTCCCCGCGACCGACTTTGTTACGTTCCAACTTCACATGCATTCGTTACTTATATACGAACATTTTTTACATACTGGAAGGTGTATTGAATGTTAGATCGTTTACTTGAGGTCGATGTTACTTAACATCGGGGAATATTATAGGCATGTCAGGTACATCATACTAAATACATAACCTACATCGAAACAAATGTACATATATTATATAAATAAATAGATGTGAAGGTGATATATAATTTTCAGTCTTAGATAATACTATAAGAGAATTCGTAAAACTTTACTTATCATAGTATTATTAAACAAAATATCATAAAATATGTATTATAAATAGAGATATACACATTAGTACACAGTATTTCAAATTCAAATTATTTTATTCATCATAAGGTATATACATACACTCAATGAAGGTCATATTTTAGTTATATACTTATACTGCGGCTTTGTACGCACCTCAGGCTAGAGTAGACCGGGAGAAAAAAGGCGGAGAAAAAACTCCTAGCACTCTTTGAAACAACAAAATTTGAATAAAGTTAGCCATGTTGCAGTATGGCTACAGTCTGATAAAGAGCACACGTGACAGCCATCGTGTGTGTTAATATCAGCCTACTGTCATCTGCTTACAACTCAGTTCTATAACTATAACATGGTGGTACAAAGTATGACAACGGTTCAATTGCATTATTTGTATCAATATTAATAAAACTGCCATAAAGAATGCAGCAAAATATTTTCGAGCTACTGTAGGCAGGTTTAAATGTTCATATTCTCCTGTATCCAAAGTTGTAGTGTTCATTATATTTGCGCAACTTATTCAATAAAATAAAACAAAACAAAAAACAAAAATATCCTTAATGAAATTGTTTTTTAATACTGTAGGAACTGAAAATAATATTAACCTATGTCCTTACCAAAGCAGGAATGGATCATTCTTGAATACATTTGAATTTAATCTAAACAATCGGATATTGAAACTGATGCCCATGGTTTCCGTTATAATAGTGGATATTTGGGAAATGAAATAATAACCTTGGAAGTGAAGTAGTAAATAAAAAAAACATAGTTAATAATACTTACTGGCGCAAAGGTTAAGCGTGGAAAGGGCAGAGACGCTGAAGCGTGCCGGGGGGCAGAAGGCGGGGGAGGCGCACGGAGTGGTCAAATTGAAGGAGTGTGATAGCCGCTCCTCAATTGTTTGACAGCTGTGCGACCCTTCCGAGCCCCGCCACATGCATACCAAAATACGACCTTGGCCGTCATTACGAAACTAGATCAAACAATTTAATCGTTTAAGAAATACTAATTATTAGCATATAAAATGTAACTAAATAAAGAAATTGTTTTAATAAAACTGCATTCTCATAAGCACGATGTTACGCATTTGTTTAATAATAAACGCTATGGTTTGGCATACGCTATATTGGTTATGGCAAGAGAATATATGAAAACAGCTATAGCACTGCTCTTAACGCGTAAAAGATCGGTTCGTATTTTTTTTTATTAAATAAAACTTGACAACAATGCAATTTTGTACCGACGAGCTTGGCAGTTTACTGATTATCTACTGACAAACAGTTTTAACACTAACACTGTTATTTGATCAATAACCTACAGATGGCGCTATTACACATTTATGAGGATTATCGCTTTAGTGGACATACTACAGATGTCGCCACTTGTACTTACTTGCACAGATATAAAAGATTGTTGTCGCAAATAGAAAGGATGTATGCGATAATTCTGTTCCCTGTCCGGCAGGACGTAGTCTTCGAACTCAATCTGCTCGAATACAGTGTCATTGAACGGACACTGGGGTCCAATTATTCTCATCGGCACTGCGCTATTCACGATGTTGGTTCGTATCACATCGATAGCATCCAAAACTGAATTTGAACCTAGCTGGAAGAAAAATACTATTTGGTGCATATAACTAACGTGAGTTGAGAAGCAGGTTAGACAAAAAACGATATAAATATTTGGCATTCTTTGGTGCTCTCTGGCCACCCTACCCTATAAGGGATAAAGGGGTAGTGTGACCATATAGGTACGAAGCATAATAAAAATAAATTAGCACCAGAAGAAAGGAGGGTTATATAATGGAAATAAATTAGAGTCGTCCATAGAAAAGCAACACTAAGTAATGTACCCAATAATTTCCTGCGAGGGAAGTAAATTTGTATTGGTTTTACTGAACTAATACTTCCAAAGATCTTTGTACCTGCAGAAACATCTCAGAATAGTCTAGATACTCGTTGTTAATATTCTGGAAATCCGTCAACTCTTGTGACGCATATGCAAAGTATACGTCGAAGAAACTGTCCCTCAATGTGGACATCAGGTCCCGAGCCCGATCCAGTTCGGTAGAAGATGGCCTGTCGCTAGGACTTATTACGAGAACTAATGTACAGCGTCCTGCACTCGCTCTCTCTTCTATGTCCCGAAGCGTCTGGTTCCGGGAATGTCTGTTCACAGCGGATATCACATTCGGAAGGTTAAGACGGTTGGGCCCTGAAAGGTACACTTAAAGTTTCACTTTATTGAATTACATTTTATTGAAGTATATTTTTTACGTTCGCTCGTACGTACGTACGTACGTACAATTTAAGGTCGCTCAGCGAGCTATGGAAAGGGCTATGCTCGGTGTCTCTCTGAAGGATCGCATCAGAAATGAGGCGATCCGACAGAGAACCAAAGTTATCGACATAGCCCAAAGGATTAGCAAGCTGAAGTGTTTTAAGAAGCAACAGCCGCTGGAGCAGACGCGTTCTGGAGTGGAGACCGCGACTTGGCAAACGTAGCGTAGAACGCCCTCCCGTTAGGTGGAGTGACGATATACGCAAAGTTGCTGGCAGTGGTTGGATGCGGAGAGCTGAAGATCGAGCTCAGTGGCGTGCTATTGCAGAGGCCTATGTCCAGCAGTGGATGGGAGTAGGCTGATAGGGATGATGATGATGAAATAAAGCACACACACTGTAACAAAAGCTTCTACCTACTTAATCGTTTGGATGGAAAATAATGTTACACAAGTCTACGGGCCTCGAGGTTCTCTTCTTTACCCGGGCAGTTTGGGGGTCAACCGTGCCCCGGTGATTTCACTCCGTCAGTCTGACGGTGTTGCGGTCAGCGGTCGTCACTCGCCAACCATCGATGGTCATTATTTAACTTTTTTTTTGGTTAACCTGCGATTACCCACGCAGGTGCCATTAGTACCTCATAGGAGAAAAGGTTATTTTTCTATTTTGTACATGACCATCTGAGCAGCCTCAAGTGGCCATTTCGGCAAAGGAATATGTGGGAAACCATGTGACGATAACGATTGTTCCGTAAGGACCCGTCACCATTTGCTTGGAGCGCCCAACTTGAATTGTCATGTAATTAAAATCGTTCGCGACAACACATTATTAACACTCGTTTTAATACGTTACAACATTATTCAGATTTGTCTATTCTCGTGATGTGATTTCTATAAATCTATCATTACATTATTTATGGACAGAGAGCACTTTTCAAATTTGACATTATCGTATTGACCTATTGTCCACAGTAAAAAATATTCTAGGTTAAATTTGTATTCGTAAAACACAGTCAACTCGGACTAAGTACGGAGTTCTTTTATTATAACTTCTTGAGGCTTTTTATGTAACATCGAGTACCAAATATGCGGTAGTGTAGAGTACCGGCGCGGCGCAGGCGTATCGCCTGTCATACAACTCAATTTTGTACTTTAGCATTTTGTAATAGAGGTTATTGTAGCATAGCAGTTATTTGAATTTGTCAAGGCTATATAACATTCTAATATTGTACAGCTGAATGCTTTGTACCTACCCAGTATTGATTTTAATATTTCACGTGCAAATGTATATTTATAATGTATTATTTATTTATGAAATATTATTATATCGTGATGCCAACTCTCCTCACGGTAGGTAAAGAACACCGATTGCCAAAGATTTGTATCCTTACTAAGCTTACGTGATTCTTCTACATTCATCACTCGTATAAATAAGTGCGCCGCTTTCGAAGATGTCTGATTCTCCCACCATTCAGTCACAATGTTAATCTCGTTCAGTACCAGCATCCATCAAGATTAGCATTGTATACCTGTTTTTTCCTTACAGTTTTTTATTATTTTTAAGAAATATCAGCGAATGGATAAGATCATACAATACATGGAATGTAAAGGTTATAACATAAGGAAATCATAGAAAAAATTTAAAAAAATTGTATCAGTTATTCCAGCGTAAGGCAGCAACAGCCTAGTGGTTTAGATTTGAACCTTCCTTTCCATGGGCTCTTGGTTTAAACCTGGCATCTCTTTAGAAAATATGTACGCTTTCAGATTAAGTGTATCCCACTGTAACGGTGAAGAAAATTATAAATTAAATGATTTAGGTCGATATTTGACATTATAAATTCCGAGTCATTTGTATGAACCTATTACGTACAAATAATGAATCAAAATGGGGACGAAATGGTACTTGTATATTGTATACATACACTTGTATGATTTTTGTGTGTGAAGAGGTTTTTACAGAATAAGATTTATTAGTATCGTTAGACAATGGCCACGAGCGGAGAACAAGACAGATGGCGGTCTTTAGGAGAGGCCTGTGTCCAGCAGCGAATTGAGACAAGCTTAAAATGATGATGATGATCGTGTATTAGACAATTTAGGGATTAGAAACAAAACAATGATTTTCTTATTCAGTTTACTTTAAAAATAACTTATTAATTATAAATACATTTTTTTTCGAAACTCACAATATTTATATTCCACAGACACTTAAAATTTCATCAACATGGCTGAATATAAAAATATGTTGTCTGTGAATATTTTGAATGTGTGTTTCTATTTTCTTAATACGTTTTTAAGCAAGGGATAGACAGTGATAATAATCATTATAT
Source organism: Microceris scylla (assembly GCA_018245595.1). Lineage (NCBI taxonomy): Eukaryota > Metazoa > Arthropoda > Insecta > Lepidoptera > Hesperiidae > Microceris > Microceris scylla. Next base: position 3,991 of record DWDT01003839.1, on the reverse strand, counting down.
ATTAATAGTGATCTGAAGCCTACCTCATTTCCTTCACAACACAGTGCTGTGGTGGGGATTATGTTACTTCTACGTCACTTCAATCTGAATCGCGGTCCGCAACAGACGTGTCATTTTCAGTTAAAAGTTGAGTTCAAGAGATTGCTACTAATATTATCGTAAAAAGCTCAGTCCTTTTGGGTTTTTAAATAGTCAATGTGGACAACAAAACCATTTAGTTCTTAAAATATTGTCTCATTGTACAAAAATGGCCGATTAAAATCAGTACTATTATTGTGATGCCTTTACGTTATCTAAATACACTATTTAAGAATGATTTTTGGAGACAGATCAAATGTTTTTTAAAAACCCATTCGTATTTTGAAGGCGGTCTACTTTTTTATAGCAATGAATTCTGTCTTGAGCTCGTCTTCTTGCTCCACCAAGCATTTCACGTTCGCCTCGAAATCGCACTGCTGTGTTCTCTCGTTAAATAATAGACCGTCCATACAGTAGACAGCCTGGGCCACGCCGTTCACACAGCGCCAGTAGCGTTGGCAGTCACCCCTGGCAACAGGAATGATGTATTAGATTTGACTGACCTGTTATCCATCAAATGACGTAACATCGTGCAGAACGGCAGCTACACTTACTTGTACGGCACCAGTCTGGAAGCAGCGTCAGCTCTTAAGCAGTTGATTGGAGAGTTGAAATTCCTGGTGGTTTCCACTGACATCGGTCTGACATTATTTACGACGGCATTGGCAGTAAGACTAGCGATGGCGCCTGGAAAGATATATTTGTTATTATTATTCTATCACCGCCTTACGGATACATTATTCCAGTTGTTTGTAAAGTTGACCGCTGAGCCGGAGGTCGTGGGTTCACACAAGTATTTGTCCTGTATTTATTTACATATACATATTATATATATTTGCAGTTTAAGTAGTAAGTAATGAGGATAAATATACTCTTTTCTTGTACTCGAGTCAACAAGTAAGGAAATTACTTCAAATACAAGTTTATAAATTTAATATAGTAACTGATCTTCACCAGATTGCTTATCAGCCTTATCAGTAAGCCAATCGAAATCGTCTTCGCCGGAGCCGATCTCCTCTTCTGGAGGTGTGCGGAGCACACAGGTTGTTTCCGTCTGCCAGTTGCAAGTCTGAAACAAACGTTTATGGTAATGCTATAGTGTGCCTTGGAGACGTGAGACTCCTTATGGTAGGTACGTGTTAGACACAAAAATAAAAGTGAGATATCTCACTATAAATGATACCAGCTTCAAGCGAACTGGTTAACAGTTCTAAACTAAATCGTATTGCAGAAATGATTAACATGGCTGCTGATAGGCGTCAGGGTAATCCACAATAAATGGATAACTAAGAATAAGACGGAGATATAAGATCAAATTACCTGTTTCGGGAAATCGAAATAAAGGTTACCAGGTGCACAGGAGAACTCCACCTCCTGGCCGTGAGCGCACATGAAGAACTTGGAGCAGTCGGTAAAATGGGGCAATAACAGGAAGATCTGGAAAAATGCAATAATGGTCAGCTTCGTTATATTATACCTGAGAAGTAAATTGTTTGTGGGTAGTCGATAAACGAAATAGCACGTGGTTAACTTCGTTACTTGATACGCCTCCCCTTTTCCTACATCCTCTCATGGGCTTATAAGTGGTTATAACATTACTACTATCTGCAAAAGGTTCTGCAGTTCTTTCCAAGACAAACTTCCCACTTATCATTGGTTCACAAAATGAAAATTTACCAATTCTGAAATGTAACTGGTTACCTACCTTTCCCAATGGGTCGCAGGACAGAGTGTTGGGGTCGACTCCGGCCATGGGGCTGTCGACGTCCACGCTTGCTTGGAGACTGGCCGCGATTAGCGCGAAGAGGAGGATGATTTTGGCTGCGGACAAAATTAATTAATTAAAATATACTTTTATACATTCATAAGTAATGTTCTATAATTATATTGAAGCAACGTATACAATTATCATCGTCATCATCAGCCTATCTCAGTCCACTGCTGGACATAGGCCTCGCCCAATGAGCACCATCGCGCCCTGTCTATAATAAGCAGTAACAATTAATTAATTAGATATATTAATGTTTATCTTATGACGAAATAAGTGATTTAAAATTGTGGTCAAATAATGATGACGTAACATCTAACATGATAGCAACTTATAATTGGGGATAAAATTAAGGATGCTTTGGCTGCCTCCTTGGTCGATTCGTTACAAACGCGACTGCCAATCAGCAGATCCTGGGTTCAAACCGGGGTCGGATACTATTAGATTTTTCTAATTTAGAATGCCTTGTAGTGACTCGGAGTTTGGATCTGTGCCCAGTGTATGGTAATAGGCTCACCACCTATTCTATAGGACTTAAACGTAACTGGTGAAACGTGGGAGTGTACTACACTCCTCTGCCTGCCCCTTCGGGGCTGAGAGGCGTGATAGTACGTTCAAAATAAAGGATGTTTTCTGTGACCGGGAAAATGTTAATTTTCAACGGAAACTTCGTAAATAATTTCGAAAAACAGTTTGCAAAGTAGCAAATATTACTAAAATTACGAAATTTGTATTATACTTAGCTGCATTAACAACTTAACATGTATATAATTCAGTTTGTTACAACACACACGTAAGTAAAGACCTGCGTGATTGATGTATTTTGTGATAAAATAAAAAACATTCCAACGAACGACATTGGCGGTTGAACTTGAAACGAACGAGGTGTGCAACTTGTTGTTATCACGCCAATACATTAATGCAATAACTTTATCAATCTTATCAGCCAACTGATTCATATTAGCAATTATGTTTACAACATGCTTATGATTATCATAAATCACGTTCAACTAATCATTATTAGCAGACCGTGAGACGTCTTTCAAAGTTCGTTATATTCATCATATGACTTCAGAAGACGCATTATTACTTGAAAATACCAGTAGTAGTACGGAGTCTGGATTTCTGCCCGGTGTATAGCAATAAGCCCACCCACAATTCCATAATTCAGTTAGGTATTATCCTTCAGGCAAACTAGGCACATGCCTAGAAACGTAACATTGCAGAAGGATGGGCAAACAAAGTTTTAGCGAGAAATATAGACAAAGAAAATTTTTTATGTGACTGGATTGATAATTGAACCGGTGAAGCGTGGGAGTGTTCTGCATTCCTCTGCCTACCTCTTCGGGGATTACAGGCGTGAAGTTACGTTGGATTGATAATGGCTGGTTGTCACTATCTTCGAATTAATAATTTTCTTTTACTACTATTACCGTTATTCTATTTCTGTACCTATCTCTACCGTTATTTTCTGCACGGTTAATTTTAAAATTAATCTGCCAATCACTATACCTCAATGCCGATATCTATCCCATTTGTTTTCTTCACTGTCAACGCTTCTTTTAGTAGATATAATTTTACTGTATAACTTCCGTCCATGTGACTGTATAACCAATGGTCATACCACAGGAGGAAGGGGCGCCGATGAGGCGCTTGGCTAAGGCGCCGTTGAAATTTAATGCGCCAAATGGAACGCGGGAGTGTACTATATTCCTCTATCTACCCCTTCTGGGAGATACAGGCGTAATGTTATTTATTTTAAAAAAGACTACTTCTTTTTCCAATACAATTTTCGATTATTTCAATTATCGATATATTTTCCATTATTAAAACGTGTTTTTAAATAAAATTTTACACTAGATTGAAAAACCCGGCTATAAAGAACTTGAACTAACATTTCTACTTAATAGATACCCATAATCGTAAAAAGGAATCATCGATTGTGATATTTATCTTTATATTTTAATTAAAAGATAAAAATGGCTGATCGTTATATTGTTGAGGGCCTATTGAAATCATCCACCGCGGTTCTGTTTGTTTAATTAGATAACTATTATATAACTAAAATAAATTGACTGCCTCGTTGGTCGTGTTGGTTGCATGTGCGACTGCCGATCGGGAGGTCCCGGGTTCGATTCCCGGGTC
>DWDT01003838.1:0-11852 GCA_018245595.1 Microceris scylla | reverse complement strand
TATTGAGAGGGTTAAGGCCATAGTCTGCCACGCTGGCCAAGTGCGGGTTGGCAGACTTTCACACACCTTAGAATTTTCTAAGATGATAGCAAGTGATATTTAAATTTAAAACGCACTATTACATTTATTAGGGAATAATGACGCTAGCACAGCTTCTATTTTGTCCGAATAAAAATCTTGGAAAGATTTTTTTTCATATTAACAATTGATCTGTTCTTCGAAGTTGGTACGGCGCCATACATATGAATATTCGGTTCTTATGTAAAGAGACCTCAAAAAAGTCTCCTTCATTGAGAAAAATTTCAAAGTTCAAAATTCAGTTATTAGCATTTATTACTACCGACTATTAGTAATAAAACTTTTGGGTCCGTAATGCACGCATATAATTAATTACTCATTACAATATTTTCCATCAACATCATCGTTCGACCACAATATGAGTACAGTCATCATAGTTCAAAAATAAAATTTTACAAACGTCTGTTTTAGAAACTGCATAATCACGTTTGAATGATATCATATATACACAGTTTACGAACGTAAATGAGTACAATACAGTAAATCATCCACACCAATTCCAATAACTGAAGTAATTAAACAATGGGGCACAGGTGTTCAGTTTCTAGGAAAACTCAAACGTAACAGCGGTTTATTTGACTACCTGCATGACTTGTATATCAAATAATACCTTCATACAATATAAGTCCTAACTTTACTACGTTAGTCCTGGTTGTAAAGTTAGGTATAATAGTCATAGGCTATCATAGTAACTATTTATTGGTTACTGTTCCATTTGCATGTGATACACCCCTACCCTACTTATACATTACATTTCTTCTATTCAAGCTCAGAAGATATCATTTTCTTAGTGACTAGCACAGACGAAGCCTTTGGAACACGCAATATTTTCCAAATTTTTATGGAAGTATCTATCTACATAACATCACGTATGTATTTCCAGACGAGTAGGAGGAGAGGTGTAGTATGTTCCACGATTATGTTATACGTCCCACCATGGAATAGGGAGTGAGTCTATTAAAATATTATTCTTAATTGTATAGAAAATAGTGTAAATAAACGAGCATGCCGAAATCGTCTACAGCCGTTACGAGAAATGCGAGGCCATTTCTATACCACGCGTATTCTATGGTTAGTAGTCTTACAATACTTCGCCGATGTAATAATACATGTAACGAGTCCTCTCTGGGAATGTATTGATCGTTTATTCGAACGATGGAATGAAGCATTAACAACTTATTTCAGTTCCATTTTGAATGAACAATTCAGTCAATATAAGAATTCAGTTATTCTGAATATTATGTTCACACTGTTTAAATTCAAAGAGAAATTGTGTGATATTAAACTTCAAGATTTATTTAAAGATATTTTAGAGACACGCCTTGTTTTGAAAATGTAAAAAAAATTCTGTTTGAAATGAGAATTGCTTCAGCGTCCATTAATATGAAAGTACCTATCTATAATTGTCCGTGTAGTAGCTACGTTTTCAACTAAAAACTGCTCAACCGATTTGAATGCGATTGCGTTGAATGACAGCTTGAAAATTAAGGAATGATACAAGCTACTTACAACAAACATCCTTCTTCAGATTGAGACCTGAGAAAGAAATAACAGATGAAGAACTGTATGACACTTATTTAAAAAACGATGTAAGAAGATTCATCACAAATATGTATTTCAATATAAACGAAAAGATACTTGAAGTAAGTTGATAGGTATTCTTCTATGAATAAACCAGCATGAGATACCTATTCAGTTATTGAAATCTGTCATAACTTCTAAATCTGTCATAACTAACAAAAAACCACCTTGTCATGCGGGGAAGATAGAATAAAAATCATTTGCAATTCTCATAGCATTAGAATGACGATCCATCAAATTTTACCCTAAAAAAATCCATATGAGTTTATTCACGAACTTATTACAACCTACAACTAATTATAATAAATTGGTCAGTTTTTTCTACGTCATATGCAAATAAGTGATTGTGGATAAATCAATAAACATAGTTTCACTTAATAAACACATATGTATACAGTATGTCTGGCTTTCTACTGTTCTTTGAAATAATTAAAACCTCAGCGTGTCACGAGACTGGGTCACACTTTGATCATGTTCTTCATGTCACGGATACCGGGCTAAGCTGTGAGTCTAGATTCTCGATCTTACCGGATGCCGAGACAAGTAGGAACGTATCTGTTTATAAGTATGTACAATATATATTTATTCATTTTATTTGTGCATAGCACGTAACACATTTCAGATAGAAATATAAAATAACAAAGACCATTTATATTTGCTTTGTTGACCATTTATTTATTTATTTATTTTTTTTGACCCATTACAATTCCACTGCTGGAATACGGGTCTCCTCTCATAGTGAGAGGGTTAAGGCCATAGTCTGCCACGCTGGCCAAGACCATTTACATATGACTATTTTATATGTTATCCCAAAGTCGGGATAATGGGCGTCAACTATTTAGTAGTAGTTACACTACTTATATACGCCTATATCGTCACGCCCAATTCCTGACGGAGTAGGCAGAGAGCACCGTGGCTTATGAATTCTAATCAATTACTGCCACTTAATATACAAAAATATATTTATACAATGAATGTAATGCTAATAAACATTAAGTCCGGTGTTAAGATGAAGTATAAATAAATTTGTTTTCGTCCAACAAACGAGTTTTCTGGCTACCTGATGTTGAATCGTCAGTTAAACCAATAACTGTGTATTTGATGTCGATTAGCATTGAATAAAACCTGCTAAAAGTTACAAATATGATGCTCCTCGTGACGACTATCTGAGAACACCGTCTGCGTCTTGCCTTATATTTATAATATACATTTACATATAAATCGATATGAATATTAAAAATATTTACATGAAGATAGTAAACGATCATTAATATGTAGAAAGTATATACGTAGATACTTATTTTGTGCACACACAAACATTACATGTAACCGAAATAAAATGTTATTGACAATTTTGTTACTTTTTGTTACAAATTATATATATTAAAAAACAACAAGTACCTACAATTAGCTAAAGCGATGTTGCTAAGTAAAATTTATCAAATTAATTTCTTTTCAATTTTATTCATTATACATATTAATAAAGCAGCAGAAACTATTTGAAAACTTTTTTGTCTGTGTGACATAGAAATCCGTTTATCAGTTTGTCTGAAAGCGATGTTAACTTTTGGAATCTGGCAAACTTTAAGCAAATACCTTGACGATGCTTCGTACATGATCATAAATTGCTATAAAGCCAATGAATGATGTTAATATAACTACATAATAAATAATTGCCGCATCCTACGTAACACTCGATTAAGTAGGAACGTGACTTTGAAACGAGCGACAATATAATTTCTCGTCTTAAAATCAGAAAGCGCGGCAAACTTATACCGACTCGACCAAGCACAGATATGTAGAATATTTTTAATGCACATTGTACGTACAATGCTGGTTAAAAGTGATTCAAGTAAAAAGAATATAAACTATAGCCGCAATGTATAATAAATGTAATGTTATACTCAATAAGGTTAGTAACAAAACCGGTTACAGAATGGCAGCGAAATGTTGCACAAATGTAGGTCACTGCCGCTCAAATAACGGCTTGCGCCCGATGTCCGCCCGCGTAACGTTACGTGTGGGAAATTATTTGAATTTGGAACACCAACTTTTTTTCACTGCTTTTATCGAGCTGTCAAGCCACCATTGTTCTTTTGCGTTATTGTACCTCTGTGCACCAGTTTAGCGGGTCACAATACAATGATGAACCCTTACCGTTATGGACTCGCTAGTGATCTATCAGTCGGCCTATTGTATTTTGCTTTCCATAGCTTTTTTATGTACGTAGTTTTTGTCCATTATTGAACTAGATCGCGTTTAATTATAGGCGTAACGATGCAAATAGTTAACTATAAAAACATTGTCATTTTAAAATAACACTTGTTATATTTTTACAAAACTTTTCAATTATAAAGCCTTTTAATGTTCAACGAACTTATTTTTCCGTAATAATTGTAAATTTTAGAATTGAACAGATATAAATTGCACGTTTTAATTTCTTGTCTGTTGGTTACGTAAATCTTAAATGTATTATCATGTCGGTACCCCAGTGTATTATTAAGATAAATAATTAATAATGGTAACTATAAATATATAATTTACGAGCTGAGGGAATATTATTTTCTAGATAGAGAACATAAAATATTATGATCTAAAGGCATTAACGATTTTATCCGCTAGGTAATTTCAGTGTTATAATATTCAAGGTACAAATCTCAGTGTATTTATCAACACACTTACTTCGATGCTAACTTTCCCCGGTTTTAGATCTGTGAGCTGTAACTAATAACTGCCAGTGTAAACACGGACCGAACAGTTTGATCCTAGCGTAAAAACTTTTTAAATAACGTAAAATACTAAATTCTAAGTATCAATATATAAAAAGAAAGTTTGTATTTTATCATTTGTCTCTATTAATGAACGAACTGCATGATTTTATGTTGTACTGTACATGGACCCTTGCAACCATGTGTACCTCACAACGACATTTTACAAAATCTGTATTGAGTCACAAAAAAAAATTTACAAGTATAGAAGTGTCTGAAGAGTCCTTAGACATGAGGACACTACACGTATTAGAAAGAAAATGTTCGAGTATATATACATCATTTACACAGTACAGACGACTTTTAATACAACCTATAAATATAAAGACGTTCGTGTGATGATCACGAGTTTCTGTTCTTTCTAAGTGTAAATATAGAGAGGTAGATACTTCTGCCGGTATCTATATAAGTATGTCTATATAAAGATATTAATTATATGTATATAGTAGAGTCAGTCGAGTGGCATAGAATTCATCCTCCCACAAGGAAAATCCCAAGATCAAATCCTGACGTGCACCTTTTTATAAGATATGTGTGTTTTAAAATTAAATCTTCCTTGTTATACCTGTGACCTTTGAAATGTTACTACCGTAAGATAAATAACACGTTGTGTGATTACGCTTCTACACCGCTATTCTATGAACTAGATTGAAATCGAACAATCGACAGAACTGATATCAATGTATGGCCCTTGGAAAAGATGGAATCCATTTTATTATTGGTCAAGTTAATATTCCTAATAATGGTTTGATGTAATTGACTGGAAAGTTCTAGAAGAAAACACTGCAAGTATCAAGATTGTTTTCATAGCGCGCGCTGCAGGCGGCTTTCACTGCAATCTGCTGCACTTCCCGCGCGTTTGATCATTACTCACCGCGCAGTTAGTGCATAGCTTGCGCCCTCGGCCACGAATGTTAAAAAAAGCTGAAATCCTATTAATTTACTGCGTTCTATATTACTCAACTTCACGCCTGTAATCCCCGAAGAGGTAGGCAAAGGAATGCAGAATACTCCCATGTTTCACTGGTTACGTTTACGTCCCATTATGGAATTGGTGGTGAGCCTGTTGCCATGCATCGGGTACATATCCAGACTCCGAACCACTACTAGAAAATCTAAATTAGAAAATTTTCTAGTGTTCAACCCTGGAATCGAACCCAGGATCTTCCGATCGGCAGTCGCACTTGCAACCAAAACGACCAACGAGGCATTATTATTAATTATATGAAGAGGTAATTGAACATGATATGTCAAATTACGTACAAACAGGCTTTTTTAAAAGTATATTGAATTATGTGTCCATATATTTTTTACATGCGTCAATGCTATCACTCAAGTAAGTATATAACTGAAAGGAAATATCATATTTTTAAAAGGTTGTAATCATAGCTAGTAATGTCAGTCAACGTAGAACTCTGCTTCCATCGCTAAGGGTTCGAATTAAAAAACCTGGCATGCACTTCTGTATTTAAAAATCATTCGTTTGATGCTTTTCAAACCTTAATAGATTTCATTTTATGAGTAAACAAAAAGGTGAAATATCCGCGCCTGCTTTAATTTTTAAATTGGATTATTTAGAGATGTTTTAATTATATATCCTTATGCATGATGGTTACTAATATCTACTACACCACAGGCCATTACTACAACTCAAAGGATTTTTTTTTTACATTTTAGATTCGTGATGGCAATTTCGTTAACGATGATTCGATTTTTTTAAACATCAAACATCAAACGTAGATATACATAAATGAACAATTATTGAAAGACAAATTAAACTTAGTCCAATAGCGGTACAAGCAAAAATTACGTATCAGAAAAAGTGATTTCGTAACTACTACCGAAGTTATTTAATTACCTACATGTATTACTCCGTAATCAGCTACATTTAATTCCGTAAAACGCTTCCTAAGTATTTACATCATTATCTGTCGTTTAATTAAACGCACTCGCCTTTTTTCCACAAAAAAAAATCATACCACGGTTTCCTACAGCCAATTTTCCGGTCATGTAATGTTAGTGCAAAAATTTGCTACCAACTTTCCGTACGCGTAACTGGCATGGCATTGGCATTGCATGCGTATACGCAATATGAACACAGAGATGCGCGCACACATTCAACTAGTCTCTTGTACACATGAAAGTGTGACGTATCCCCTCTTTCACACCCACACTGATGCAAAATGGTTATGTACACAGTATCTTGTACACAACATTATAAACGCACACAGACATTTTTTTGTATAAAGACAAGTCATACACACTTTTGCAGTATGCACAGATTATAAACATAGAGTCGTACATTTGTGTGCGTAAAGAAAGGTGTTTAACTAGGTGAAATGGGCACAGACACATAATTCGTTCGTTTGATGAACGATCGCTGTTAAACGGAACAACAATATTATTAATTACAGTTTCCAGTTGCATTAAATTGTTTTTATAAGCTGCGTTCTTCTAGGTGTGATTTTTATAACATTAATAACTATTGTTTGGTGTTATGATTATTTTTATATAATTAACTTGTAAAAAAGTCTGCATAATAAATGAAATACATTTTTTGCTTAATATGTACGTAACATTTTACACATTTTGGACAACATTGTAAATATAAATTGCGATTACAAATATATCCCAATACATTTATACATATACGTAACATGAATATATAATATTTAATAATGTTTTCTATTAACTGAATAAAGATTTTTCCCTCGTAAACCTTATCCTGTAACTGATACCTAAATTATTTGACCTAGATAATCAATTATTATCACCGCATCAAATTTCGTTAAGCCGCTTCATTAATTTTTGGTATGACATACCCAGCAAAGAATGAAACATATCAAAACGTATTTTCTCGTTTCTATGTCACTCACTTATATACTATTTATGAATTACTACATTCATAAAATATTTAGTGTTATGTTATCCGTCTTTGCTCCTTGATTATTTTATTAATTTTAATGTTCAATACGACATAAAATTTAATATCTATTGACGAAAGTAGAAACTACAAGACACTTTACAACATAACTGTACAGAAGTTACAAGACATAAAGTGCGATTGTTAGCAATATGGAGGCAGAACATTTTCTAACTCATTACAAGATCGCATTTATTGCAAGCGGTCACCGTTGGCACTTTTCAACGTTTCACTCAGTGAAAGGGCCTAGAAGGTTCCACACGACCAAAGATAGTTTCATGTTTAAGTTTTATCCATTTTGTTTACTAACCTACTCATAATTGCAAACGGTTCTTTCTAACCTATCCAAATTTTGTAAACATTGCCTATCAGTTATTAAATGTGCATTATAAAAATATCTAGTATATGAACTACGTAAATTCTTGAACATATCCTACTTACGGAGCTTTGTTCGTGTAATAGAATTATATTTAATAATCTCTTAAAGGTCAGGCTCTCAAAGTTAACGTTGATCGACTGACATACCGTTATTTATGTGGGGAATACCTGTCATAGAAAAATAAACTTGTCTTATAATTTTTTTATTCGTTTGTCATAAGCGCGAAATGTCAAGAGTACGTATAAATACACTGTTACACATTCATAAATGCAATATATTTTTCAAAACATCTTTTATACAAACAAAAATATGTATAAGTATGCCTATTAAGTCAGAAATAAACCATAATAATTGTTAAATCTTCATAATTTATTACTTATGTAACTACATATCGAACATTATCTTTAAGTTAAACAAAATTAAAAATGTAGAAACGCTGTATTGATCTCGTACATAACTAATCAACCGGAAAATTCCATCTTGACTGAACGAAATTATTTTCCCGCCTTAAAGATGACGCGATTATCTTGTAACTGCACAGATAACAAAACGCGATATATGTCAAAATGATTCAGCCGGAGGATTCGAATGGTGTAAATTGTGGTAAGTCGCCGCACTAAACACAAATGTAAACATAACTTACATAAAGCTTGACCCAGAACTTGAGAGAAAGGTCTAGGTGCCCCCTCCTACTTACTCTTTGCGGCGAATGAGTTGCTTGCATCTCAAGTTTATGACACAGCGCGGTCGTCGTCGCATAAATACGAGTGGAAGAGGATAGAAACTGTTTGTTGTAATAAAATTAGTTTAGTAACTACCCATATAATTTTTACCTAATAAAAATTTTATTAATACCCAAGTTGTTAAATTGAAATAATTTTGCTAAGTATAACATTCAAAAAGCATATTTATTCAGTAAAAGCTACCGGCCGACTATTAAATTTAATACATTTTTATTAATATCGTAACGCCTGTAAATATTACAAAAGCTTGATTCAGATTAAATATATTACTATATTATTATATTAAATTCTGTAAATATCTAGATCGCTATTATAATAGGTGCCTTAGTCAGACCGTGTTCAAACTTAATAACTTAATCAAAAATAACTGGTATTCAAAGTAATCTGATTATCAATAATAATAACAACATATAGAAAACAACTGCACACATATGGTTTTTTTTTTTGATAGACTTAAGTGTCCTACTTTTGGAGCTTTCCAACTTAGGGGGGCGTCATAAATCATAGATAGTTTTTTGCAACAGAAAATCTCTCGTATAACTATCAAGGCGTACATAATTCCTAGTTTGATTCATATTTATTATTATTTTATTTATTTTTATTAATCTGTTGTCACGGATTACAAACAACAGCCCTCTGTATGGGTTGGTGGGAGAAAGTTGGCCCTACTGCTTTCGCTTCACGGCCTAGTTGCACGCGCTAGCCGCGTGCGGAGATGCCACGATTGCCGTCAGTATAACTAGTTACAGTATTAAGTTTCATGACACACGATCAAGTTTATCATTCGAATTGTATGAAACTCAAGGCTTGATCCAATAAATCTAACCGTGTAGGTATGAATGAGAAGTATAACTCGAAGGCATCAACCATATTTAATTCTGTCAAGTTGACAATTCTTCAAGTTTTAAGATACGGCGAGTGCCGTTAATGAATTGCTTCAACTAATAGGTATTACAAGTCGATATTTCTTCAATTTCAGCAGCTTGAATGCCGCGAGTGTTAATTTTTCGTTCCATATAATGTTTTGTTGATAAAGCAGCGTTTTTCATTATAGTATCTTGTTTTACAATCTGGAACCAGAAATATTAGTAATTTAAAAAAAAAATGTTATCCATCCAAAAAAGTTATGATATTTTGTCTCTTCTTTCGATCCAATTTTAAATGAAAAAAAAAAAATCCTTTGTGCGATTTTTTTTGTTTTCCTTTTCCTTTTCCTCTTACCACAAATTAACTACTATAAAAGAATGATACTTAGAAGGTGGTTATATTTAGTTCAATTTTTTGAATAGTAATTTAGCGTTATCACTATAATTTAATTGCCGGCCTCGTTGGTGAAGTGGTTGCTAGCACGACTACTGATCGATGAATGGTCCTGGGTTCAGATTGCGGGTCGAGTAGGTACTATTAGATTTTCTAATTTAGAATTTTTAGTAGTTATGCAGAGTCTGGAATTGTGCCTGGGATACGGCAATAAACTCACCACTTATTCCATGGGACTTAAACGTAATTAGTGAAAAGTGGAAGAGCACCACACTCCTTTCCCAACCCTTCAGGGATTATAGACGTGACGTTGTGTCATTACGTTACTACAATTTATTATCTCGATATCAGAATAATCAGATTTAATATTTGTTTGCCGACGATTTGTTATTGCTGTGTAGCTAACTATTGGAGCCTTCAAATTTTATACAAAAACATTTGAACTTGGGCATATTGTAATAACTACTTAAATGCAAAGTATAGTCTTAAACGCACTCAGTTAAATATAATTAACAGGAGTTACAATTTATTCGTTAGGATAAACCCTCTGCAACTGACTTTAAACACGCGGAACAATCCTGAATAAGGATATTTGAACATCAAACAAAGCCATTATAGCATTGCTAGTTCTGTGGGAAAATTACTTTCTTGTTTTCTTCCCCTGCAATAAAACTGTGGGTTATGTGCAACTATAGATATTGTTATTAAATTAATAATAGCCATTGATTCTCTTACAATCAATGATTTATAAGAACGGTATCACAATATAAGAATTATTCCAATTTTAATTTTTTTTGTGCCAAAAATAACTTAAAGTATCCATGCCATCTAGTGAGTAACTTAAGAAGTTGTTAGTGTAACAGTTCAGTATTAAATCATTAAATATAAGATGATTAAATTTAAATTAAAATGTAATTGATATATTTGTAAAATATTTCATCAGTATTTCAGTAAAATAGCTTTCTAATACATATATCAAATAATATTTTATTACAGCAACATCTAAACGACAGGAATTTAATTTTTATAAGCTGGCCACACAAACCAGGTCAACCAAGGAAGTGCAGGGGGTTCGCTCTCCAAATATATTATTCCTCGTTGGTTTTAATCAATGAAATGCAACAAAGAAAATCAAATTCCGTCATCCCAAAGATGGTATCGAGATGAGAAAGTGTGATGTTTGATACAAGTGCAAGTGTAGCAGGGAGGACAGGGAAAGAAGCAGGTGTGAACGAAATCGCGAATACCGCATAGACTATTCTGTATAGAAATTCCTTTTTGTGTTTTTAAAATTATTTATTATTATTAAACGTGTTTTAGTGGCTCGAAGAAGGAATCAGCTGGAGTTACCTTTGCGTATTTTCCTGAAAAAGGTAGTGATAAAATTTGACCCACTTACGGCGCCTTGTAGGTTGACCTATCCAATGCGTTTGCGGACTGGGCGCGATGTTATTTTTAGTTCACAGCTTTGCAGATAATTAAATATTTATAGATGCCGTTCGCGACTCAAATATATGCATCGAATCAGAAACGAAATTACGAGAGTATTGACGCGAAAATGGTAAGTTCTTTATCTGAATTTATTTCAAATACCATATCATTGTATAAATAGCCAAAGCATTACAGATATTAATCGGTTACTATTATGTATAGGAAAAGCCGCTGCATATTTTCTTGCGTGCGCATTTTTATTATATTCAACCTTATTCCTTAAATATTCATATTTTATTTAATTGCGAATTCAAAATTCATGTTGGAAAACCTTAAAATTATTATGAATATAGAAAATTTACGACTGCAATAATATATTAACCAGAAAGAGTTTAGTACTGATTCAGATTATCAAAAGCAGTCTTAGTTTTTTTTTTTATAAAATATGTCATGGTATAACTATAATTTTTAATCTTTATTGGACATGCGATATATACCCATACAATATATGAATTTAATTCTTCTATTATTTTAGGTTCTTTTAGCCAATTTAGTTGTTAATCAGACAACTTAATTTCATAGTGTTTTGAAATTTTCTCTTCAATCATGTAATAGGATATTAATTGGAAATAATGTTGCTTAATAATCAATTTTATTACCCTGGTATTTTTTAATTTGAAACTTTCTTA
>DWDT01003837.1:0-11856 GCA_018245595.1 Microceris scylla | reverse complement strand
AAATACGAAGGTAAATTTCGCCACCATGTATAAGGTTATAATAGCTCAGGTGGGAAATCGGGCGGTCACCAAAACCAAACGACCCCGGTTCGAGTCCAGATGTTTTGAATCCGACTATTTTTCCTTTTTTTCGAGTTCGTTCTTTTGTGAGAAAAACTATTATTGGGAGCCCTTTATCAACGCAACTAATTCGTACCTAAAAAAAATCATAAAATGCCGAGCTAGGCTCGGTCATCCAGGTACTATAACTAAATAGTTACAATTCATTTATATAAAAAATATGATTTTGTATTACGATATTATTAGGCAACAATCATAATTACATCAACATACTCGTATACAGTTAACAAAATAATTTGTAGTAACTTTTCTAAGATGAATAATCTAAGATGAATAGTAATTCAGCCTGTTGAGTTGTTCTGTGGTGAGTTTAATGATCTTAATGAAATGTGTACATAGATACGATGGTTATTGAAATTAACACGATATAATATGGCTAATACCGTTTTTATATGACTGCCTCGTTGGTCGAGTGGTTGCAAGCGCGACTGGTGAACGGGAGGTTCTGGGTTCAAATCTCGAAACGGGTACTATAGGATTTTCCTAATTTAGAATTTCTAGTAGTCACTCGGACTCTGGATATGTGCCCGATGTCTGGCAACAGGCCACCACCTATTCCATCGAACTTAAATGTAACTGGTGAAACGTGGGAGTTTACTACACTCCTCTGCCTACCCCTTCGGGGATTACAGGCGTGATGGTACATTTTTCAGTTTTTATATATTATTTACTCGTTATAGGTTTCATTGTCTAAGAGGTCATCTAAGAGAGAATTCATATTTGAACAAGCCAAGAATTATTGTTAAATTCATTCTGTATGATCATAAATATTCGTCAATAAACACGACACGTTGTGACGCTATTTGTATGTTATTATATAATCGTGATGATAAAATTAAATGTAGACACATAATGTATGTTTGAATTGTACGTTGTTTTGTATAGCACAAAATTACGAGTAACTTGATTTGGACGTCGATTATGTTGTGTTGAACGCCAATAAATAAACGATATAAGTTCTCGTTTTTTATTACGTGTATTTTACCCGACGTTCATACTAACAGAATTCGCTTTGATAAACAAATCAGATGTTCTATGAAAATATTCTTTTTGATAAGTAAAAGCTATAAATATAACAAAATATCCACATTCGCAAAAAATTACAAACTAGGTATATAGAGAATAAAAAGTTATGAGGTTTTACAACGTAAATATATTTCTTTCGCAGGTGAAATGTTTCAGTAAATGTGTCGTATTTACAGAATTGTGTATAATCTGTGTCATGTGCGTACATTTGCCGCCATTCAATTGGCAGACCTGTTTATTGAGTTCTTGCAAGCGCAACCTAGAGTGCGCTAGGTGAACAAATAAGAACGATAATTGCTAACAGAATTGGTAACTATTTTAATGCTTACATAAACGTTTTACCTACGTTAACATTATAAATAAAAACCGTTTTTCCTGTTAGCCTATCTAGCAAGCCATTAAATGACAGTTTTTTCCTTTTTCTGTGCGTGGGAACTAAAATGCACAACTATTACCCAAGATAAGTTATTAAAATTATTTTTCTGTTGTACCAACATTACAACAAATCGTAAGGGAACAGAATGTCAGATGGTATAATTATAATAATCTAAGGATTATACTATTCAAATACGTAACAACATTCTCATTTACAATTTTATAATAATAAGTAATTTAATATGTTGGTATCACGTTACGTGTACTGCAGCCGCTACGCCTGAATACAACTTGTGGAGTAACCTATTTATATAATTATCGGTTCTGATAAATTTTAATTCAAAACCTACCTTAACTTTGTCTAATTAACAAGATTTGTGGTTAATATGTAGATGGTTTAGATATAAGGAAAAGTATAATACAGATTACAGAAGTATACTACAACCTACGTAGGTACATAAAGAAACATTCTTCTAAAATTTAAATAAGGAAATATTGATAATACATATTAATAGAAAAATATTATTTGCTTTGCACACGAACCCTACGCATGGGTAGCGCGATAAAATAAGACTGTTCACAGACCGCAATATTTGTAACAACTGTAGCTGCGTATAGTACATTCTGTTTATTTTTAAAACGTACTAAATTTAACGTTTAGAAATAAACACGCGTAGGTAGAAATCAAATACCTACGCAAACGCCGTCCACTTTATCTTTATGAACGAAGTAATATTCAAATTTGAATAAGAACCTTGAAATAAGAACGAAGAAGTAGATAGGTCTTGTGTAGTCATCATTTTTTATTTTCCTTCTAGAGTCGTCCATCTCGGCGACGTAGGGACGACGGGGAACATCTAAAAGAAATAGATACTAACACTTACTGTTCGTGATATTCCGGCCTCCTGGTTCCCTTGCATCAATGTATAACTTGTATTCTTATTAACAACTTATAAGAACTGACTAGACCAAAATTAACGCTAACAATCCTATTGATATAGTCCTGTTCATGGTACAGTTTCACATATCCATGTTCAACCGTGGCCATTTTAAAAAATATTATATAATTCAACACGACAATGTTCTTATGTAAGAAACACCGTTTTCATTTTAATTATTAATCCAATAAAATATGCAAGTACAGACATATATAGGTTCGTCTTACATGATACATCTATTGAAAATAGAATAAATACTTAAATAGGTAGTAATAAAATAAATAAATATAATATTTCGTACACAAGTAAGAAATTGGAACTTAACAATATGATATGGGTTATATAAAAAAATGTTATAAAAGATTTTATTTATTTTAAATTAAAATTGAGTAAAATGTGTCGAGACGACGAAGTACCTGCATTACAATTATAATATTTTTCTATAGATTAAAATTCGTTTATTATTTTACATGCCTACAACAAATATACTTACCTAACATCTCTTCTATATATTATGAAAATACTTCCTTAAGTTTTATAATAATTTTGTACTATCTTTTTCTTTTTCATGCTTCGTACCTAATCATTACTATAGCTTGATAGAAATAATAGTATCTAATTACAGCAAAAGTATTTATTGTGTAGGCATAATAACGATAGTTAATTAAAAACGCTAACAGGCATTGCATTCCAAATACGACAAGTCCTTGCTTTGAAACTATATACGGTCATCGGTTTACTTCCATTCAACACGATATTATTACACACTTGTTCGGTTAAAACGTTTACTATATAGGGCAAGGTATGAATATACTATATATTCAAAACTTCCGTCGTAGGAAGTCGAGAAATGATCAATTATAATATTAATAATTTTAAAGTTAATTTATATTATAAAGACATACGAAACTAATGTCGAGCCACCGAACCAAGGCGATATTTTCGTTGAAATTTTTGTCCAGAGCGTCGTTCATTCTATTTTAAAACAGAACTGAAGGTAATATTTATTTTTCATTGGTAAATTGTAAGCTACCAAAATAGCTTTACGCTACCTGTGCAGTTGGGAGCCTAGATTATTTACTGACAAAGATAAGTTCCCAAAAACCATATTTTTAAAGTTACTGATAACAAATTCAGATCATCTTAGAACAATTTTTCTTTATTATTGGTCTCAAAACGAATAAACGGTGTCCTTTCGAAACTAGTATTTTCAGAACCATTTCATATTTATGAAATTGTAATATCACATTTCCTAAAATTGTAGATGCCAGAGTAAAAAGAGAACCTACATAAGCAGTAAACATTAATTGGGATATTTATTTTGGTTCTAAATGAGAACAAACAAAACAGATCTAGGTAATTTAGGGTCAATACATTCGATCTGCATGAGTCTGGATCTGGGTCACAAGGTACCTCCACAAATGCATTTAGGATGTGGGTTAAACAGTGGCCATAACTTTAGCATACTGTGGACCGCTCGCCGCCTAAGAGGATTATTTATCTTATTATAGCAGTCATCGTGTACCTAGTCGTTAAAACTGTAATACAATGACAGATCGACTAGGTAGGTACCTTACCTATGTAATTTATTGTATTGCTCGTGTTAGGCCAGTTTAATTTACTTGCTGTGAACGGGCATAATGACGTCGCTGGGTTCAAATGAGTGGGTACGCAGTTACCCATTCATCATAATAGTAGGTATCAGTATTGTAATACCGGAAGCGAAAATGGAACACAGTTCATTGTGCTATTAAAAAGTAGGTAGCTCTTTCGAGTTATATTAGACCTATCATGTAAGGTTTCGTATATGTAGGTACTAGGTACTTTCGAATTTTTATTTGTATCTGTTGGTACAATCAGATAACCTCTGCCCTTTGATTTTATAGTGTTTTTGATGTAGGTATGCTTATTAAGTTGGATTGTGTATCTGTTTATTGTATTAAAAGTGTACACTAAATATAGATCATTATCATTCAAGCAAATAAGAATGAATTCTTCCATTTAGTTCTTTAAATCAAGAGTGGGATACTAACAGGACCACATATTGAAACAAACGATGTAATTAATTTATTATATTTGGGTTAAATTGAAAGGCGTTCAACACCGACATAATCAGGTGGAAAGCTGTGGAA
Organism: Microceris scylla; assembly: GCA_018245595.1. NCBI lineage: Eukaryota > Metazoa > Arthropoda > Insecta > Lepidoptera > Hesperiidae > Microceris > Microceris scylla. The sequence goes on along the minus strand of DWDT01003837.1, from coordinate 7,265 downwards.
TGTTGCTTTAGTCGACCTCCTCGATGGTGGGGCCGGCTCCGCCAGCGCCTGGGGCTGCGCCGCCAGCACCGGGAGCTCCGCCGGGGAATCCGGGCATGCCACCAGGCATACCGCCAGGAGCACCGCCCGCGCCCTGATACAGCTTCGTGATAATCGGGTTGCAGATGCCCTCCAGCTCCTTCTGCTTGTGCTCGTACTCCTCTTTGTCGGCCAACTGGTTCGAGTCCAACCACTTGATGGTATCATTGCATTTGTCGAGGATGATCTGCTTGTCGGAGTCTGTGATCTTGTCCTTCAGCTTCTCATCTTCCATGGTAGACTTCATGTTGAAGCAGTAAGATTCCAGCGCATTCTTAGACTGGATAGTCTCCTTCTGCTTCTCATCCTCATTCCGGTACTTCTCAGCCTCATTAACCATCCTCTCAATTTCCTCCTTGGACAAGCGACCCTTGTCGTTGGTGATTGTGATCTTGTTCTCCTTGTTGGTAGACTTCTCAACGGCAGATACGTTCAAGATACCATTAGCATCGATGTCGAAGGTAACCTCGATCTGAGGGACGCCGCGGGGCGCAGGAGGGATTCCAGTCAGTTCGAATTTTCCGAGGAGGTTGTTGTCCTTGGTCATAGCACGCTCACCCTCAAAAACTTGAATAAGCACTCCAGGTTGGTTATCGGAGTAGGTAGTGAAGGTCTGAGTCTGCTTGGTAGGAATGGTGGTGTTGCGCTTGATAAGGGTGGTCATGACTCCACCGGCGGTTTCAATACCGAGCGATAGTGGGGTCACGTCTAGCAACAGCAAGTCTTGGACCTCCTCGGACTTGTCGCCGTGCAAAATGGCAGCCTGCACTGCAGCACCATAGGCAACGGCCTCGTCAGGGTTGATGGATTTGTTTAGCTCCTTTCCATTAAAGAAGTCTTGAAGGAGCTTCTGCACCTTGGGAATACGAGTGGATCCTCCAACAAGTACGATGTCGTTGATCTGAGATTTGTCCATCTTGGCATCACGAAGAGACTTCTCAACAGGCTCCATAGTGGATCTGAACAGATCTGCATTCAATTCTTCAAATCGTGCTCTGGTGATGGATGTGTAGAAATCAATACCCTCAAATAGAGAATCGATTTCAATACTAGCCTGAGTAGAGGAGGACAAAGTCCTCTTCGCTCTTTCACAGGCAGTACGGAGCCGTCGGAGAGCCCTCTTGTTAGTAGTGAGGTCTTTCTTGTATTTCCTTTTGAATTCTTGGACGAAATGATTTACCATACGGTTGTCAAAGTCCTCGCCTCCCAAGTGCGTGTCGCCAGCGGTGGATTTTACTTCGAAAATACCATCCTCGATGGTCAGGATGGACACATCAAAGGTACCACCGCCGAGATCGAAAATAAGGACGTTACGTTCTCCACCGCCCTTTTTGTCAAGGCCGTACGCAATCGCTGCAGCAGTCGGTTCGTTGATGATACGGAGAACGTTCAGGCCAGAAATGGTACCCGCATCTTTAGTGGCCTGTCGCTGTGAGTCGTTAAAGTACGCTGGAACCGTAATTACTGCATTTTGCACAGTTTTGCCGAGGTAAGCCTCAGCTGTTTCCTTCATTTTTGTAAGCACCATAGAGCTCACTTCTTCGGGGAAGAAAGTCTTATCCTCTCCTTTGTATGAAACCTTGATCTTTGGTTTGCCTCCATCACTGACAACCTCAAAGGGCCAGTGTTTCATGTCGGCTTGCACGGTGGCATCTTCAAACTTACGCCCGATAAGACGTTTGGCATCTGTTAACAAGAGATATTCCATTATGATTTTGTTCTAAATTTTTTCGATTGCCAATAATTATAATTGTTTTGTCAGATAATTTTTTTCATTCAACAATTTCAGAGACTCTAGTCTAGTATATTAGTTATCATCATTACAGCAAAATCTTCAAATGAAATATTTTATACACACTTCATTATTTATTCAAAACTATTGTCTTTAACCCTTGTGTAACTTTAATTGAGAGTGATATATAAAAACTAGCCATAATTACCACATCAAGTGATGTCAGACTCACAATAATTTTACCATTATAGACTAAATAATCTGACCAAGATACCATACACAAGTATTAAAACAGTGGTTTAGTTTTCTGCTACATATAGTTCAGACTATATGCTAGAATGAACTGGAGTTTTTATAATTTAGAAAAAATCACTTGGTAATAAAACCAAGTAGGACCTGGAAACGCCAATCTGTAGAAACTCACAAGCTTATTGTTGTAGTTTTAGATATGTTTTATATATGATTGAGTTCATTGTAAAACTAAGTTACTTATTTTATGTGTGTTATATAAAAATTTATTAATAAAATTTTGTTTTACGATTCAATAAAAGTGAGATTCCTTATTTTTACTATAACAACTTTTGAAGAACCTGATTTAACAGTTTTAGACTAAGTGATGGCTATTAATTAAATGTAATAAAACAATGATCAAACAACAAACACAAACTGTCATAAAAAATTGTGTAGAAGTAAAAACAAATATCATAAATTTTTTTTCTAGAAAATCAGGATCATAATCATTTTATTGAGTATTTAAAAAACTCATAAATCTAGAACCATTGATTTTTGGATAGGATATTATAATATGGATTGATAGGATATGCGCTAGACTTTTGCTACTTCAGACCTTTTATTATGATATGACAACTAAATGTAAACCAAGAACATAAAGGCGGCTTTATATATTATGATATTCAGATTTTGAAACTGCATCGTTTCTATGATTACACAATTGTGAAACAACGTAACGTAATATCACGCCAGTAATCCCCGAAGAGGTGGTCGGTTTTACATACAATTTTAGGGTATAAAATAGAAACTTAATGGAAAATCCATGTTAACTTTGCAACTTAACCAAGTCACTATATTAATAACCACACAGAGCACTTGTTATTAATTGTATATGACCTCACCGAAAATGGTGTTGTTGGGGTTCATTGCCACCTGGTTCTTGGCGGCGTCGCCGATGAGACGCTCGGTGTCGGTGAACGCCACATACGAGGGCGTGGTCCTGTTGCCCTGATCGTTTGCGATGATTTCCACTTTTCCATGCTGGAACACGCCCACGCACGAATAGGTGGTGCCCAAATCAATACCTACCGCAGGTGCTTTTGCCATCTGAAACAAATGAAAATTATTGAAGAGCTGAACTATCTGCGATAAAACAAAGTCCAATTCTAGCTTCGACCGCTATACGGAATATGGCCGCCATAGCGGAAAATCGATAAAGCGCACGAACGTTCTGGAAACGAAGCGATTGCCGACGCCCGGTTATTGTATTTCAACCGTTAAGTTTAGACTCTCGCTGTATTAAAAACACACCTGGCCACGCTTAGAAGTTATTTAGACACACTGAAATAACTACCAAACCACGTGTTCCCCATGCTACAGTGCCAAGTACGTAACAAAGGATATCATTAAATTCCAAGGAATTCCTTGAGTGATACACTCATACAATTACAGTAGCAGGAAATAAAAAATTAATCATGACAATAGCATCAAAGTACATGAGTCACCGCGAACGATAAGTCCAGACCTCCCGGAATATACTCACGCGGTTCTTATATGATAGGTAGTGTAAGTAAAGTATCCATAAAAGAAAATTAATACATAGAAAGAAACAAGATATAATACTAGACGTAGTAAAGATTGCGAATACTCACTGTGAATTAGTGTATTATTTAATGACTTCTGTAGACTTCTCTTGTAGAACGCTCAGCAAAGGTGCGCGATTGACGGCTTCTCTTCAAAGAATAAAATGGCGTCGGGCATGGGTAGGGGTTTTATATGCTGGCGCCTAATCACTGACGTCACTAGCGCATTCTGGAATATTCCAAAGAATGAACCAATCGTGTAAAAGCGTCTTTATCGATCTACTCTGTCATTGGTCAAAATGAAGTATTCCAGCGCGCATTTTGCAGAGGGGGAATGCCGCTGCGGTAAATTAGTGATGTTCGTCAGGTAAGCAATTTTATATCGAAACGACTAAGTATTGATTTTCTTTGTTTGCTCAACCATTGAAGTAAAACCTTTATTTCTTAATAAAATCTACAATATAATTATCAAATAACCAATAGCCTATAACGTACATATACACCAATGAGCATAAATATACCCTTTTATCGCTTAGAATAAGGTGCTACAAAATTACTGTAAATATAGTAAATACATAAGGCTATTATTAAATTACTATAAATATAGTAAATACATAAGGCTTGGTAGCCGGCGTGCATGTATAAAGAGATTGATGAATAAACAAGGCAAGTATGTAAGGATAGGGATATATGGAACTACGTGCTCTCTGCTTACCCTATAAGAAACCTCGCGTGACGGTATGTATTTATGTATATATAACCTTTTCATATCACAATTGTAGCATATTACACCTTCTATGTTTTGTGAACACGCTAGAGCCTGTTGTTGACAACAGCTTATCATAATGCATAGTTACTGTAATATTATATTACTAATGGTAAAGAAATGCAATTTGTTTTTGCAGAATTTAACCATCTTGATAACTATACATAATATTTAAATATAATGCCAGTTTTGTCGCTTTAAGATGAAACTAAACAAAAAGCAAATGTGCACTCAATCACGACTTTGTTATGTTTATACTGTTTTGACTGGTCCGTTTGTTCCTCTGATTAGTGAACCTGATCATGGAGCTACTGGGCGTAGATTGGATTCCCATCCACCATAAATATTTCAGAACAAATAGATAATATGGCTGCATGTGAGGATGGCCCAAAATTCTTGTGTATTTTTATTTTATTTAGTTACCAACGTCGATTGTTAATTTTGTTGCATTTTTAATTCGTACCATTCCATTTTTTTTTTTTTTTTTTTTTTATAGAGTAGGGGGCAAACGATTTTCTCAACAATAATCATCATTTTGTGTCTTCACGCCTGTATTCCTTGAAGGGGTAGGCAGATGAGTGTAATACACTCCCTCGATTCTCCTGTAAAGTTTTACGTTCCACCGTGTGTCACAGAGTGGGCCTATTGCCTATACCAAGCACAAATCCAGGCTACGAGCTATTTTTGAAATTCTAAGTTAGAAATAGCAGTTCTGAAAGTTTCCAAGTCAGGGATCGAACTTAAAACCTTTTGATCATTAATGGCCCATCCAAATGCTTGATCATAATTTTAAATTACTTCATTATCGATATCGACTTTTAGAAATCCCTATAACAGAACCTCTACAGATTATAAAATTTTTAAAGAGCATAGATAGAATAGATTAAAAGAACTTTAATTAGACTTACAGTTTTATTGCAAGCTATAATATATCTCGGGTAATAAAAAAAATTTGCTTTTCATTTCCAAATTATCAGTACAAAATAAAGGGGCGTAATGTTTATATATATTTAGCGTTTAGCGTTCTCTCAGTATAATAATATTGAGTAAGAAAAGCATGAATCATGCTGCATGAGTCTTATAAGCGTAACAAATTCACAAAACTGTTCATAATCTCAATGTCATAAATTTCCAACACAAAAGTTTATATAATTTGTTAACTTTATTAATTCGGCGAAAATAACATAGGTATTTTGTTTATTTGGTATTTATGATGCCTAGAGACGAGAAAATGTATGTCGTTCGTAATTTTTATTTCCAAGAAAACGTTCTTTTATTTTTAATCATGTTATTATGAAAATGAGTGTCAAAGGTTAATGTAATGAAGGATTTGATGAACTAAATTACCAAGTTAAATATTACACGTCAAAGCATTAAAAATGTGAGATCGTGCTTACTGATTTACTGGTTTCGTGCGAATTTGTACCATTCGAGTGGTATTTCATATAGTTTTTATGAAATTACGCAAACACAAGTAAAGCGATTGTCCTTCAAATAAGAATGTATCAGCAGAAGCAAAAACGTTAAATTAAAAGATAATAATTTTGTTTATAGTTTTTTATACAACATAAACGATTTTATTTACCTTAAAACCATATAATATTTTCTTCATATTCAAAACTTATTCTGATATGATAAATAAAACAAAAATAACAAAATTAAAGATTTAATAACAACAGTCCATCGTAATATAATAAATAAATCCTTAGAATCTATAACCTAAACATCTTAGTCACCATAACATATAAAAAATGAGTCATAGGTTCATTCAGCACAAATCTGATGCAAGCTAAATAAACATTGGGATTTCTAAGTAATTTTTATAGTGTTGCTCTTCCAAACATCTTCACTTACAATCAGGATCTATAGTTTATTTTTCAAACATCTTACAGTAACTACATAGTTCTTTTAAAGTGAAAATAATAATGTGATAATGAATGTGTAACAATATTTAAAAATGTCTTATTTGATTTGAATTTACTTTAATTATTATATTCTAATGGATTTTAAATAGACAACATTGAGCTACTATTCCTATATTACGACTTTACTAATTTAGCAAGACGTGAAAATTTATTATGCTATTTGCTTCAGATCTGTTGAAACATGATGAACACAATAAATTTAATTATGAAAAAGTCTTAAATTGCTTAGATACATAGTGCAATATGTTTTATTTTGTTTCAATAGGTAATCAGTACATAGATGAGAATTTAAGCCAATAAAATAGATATATGAAACATGTATGATCTCATAAAGAACTTGGTTAATTTAGATGTGGTCTGCAAATCATAAAATATTTTTAATGAAAACCAATAATTTATATACCTACCTACATATTTTAAAATGTCTCATGAGCAAAATTTATACAATATTTGGTTACATTCCTTAACATTATAGTAACATTTGTATATGATTATGTATCAAGGTTTCTATGGCATTTAACACGTGATATCTACCTATTAACACAATACACACAAATTGGGAATTAGGTAATATTGTAACATTCGGTGATTTCAGATATTTTTAAAAAACAATCCACCATAAAAAATATTAAATTACTACAGCAAGCGTACTTGGTGTATAACAGATTTTAGAAATATTAATACCAAATTGCGATTTTATCATTAAATCAAGCAAAAAAAAAACAATATTTTCACAATACTTTAACTTCATTTATACACTACTAGCTGTACCCGGCGCGCGTTGCTACGCCAACATACAAATACATACATAGGTATATATACCAATTTTCATAATAATCGGTACAGTAGTTTTTGAGTTCATCGATGACATATAGACAAACATTCATTTTTATATATATTGATTTTATTTATCGCACCAAAAATATATTTTTCGAACTTATATTAATTAT
>DWDT01003836.1:0-11857 GCA_018245595.1 Microceris scylla | reverse complement strand
GTAAGTTTTGGGGGGGGCTGGGGGGGGGGGCGGGGGGGGCACCAGGTGACAATTGGCCCCGGGCCCCGAAAATACTAGCTACGCCACTGATTCCTACAGTTTAGGTATACCCAGAGCTCATTGTTATATCTATAACGTTTTAGATAACATGCTTTTTAAAAAATTAAATGTTAGAGGTAAAAGTTATTTGGACTTCTAACTGTACAGCGTAAGTAGATTGGTCTATTCTTACGTACACGCAAGAAATTCGAAATTGGAACATTCCGAATGTCACTCACCGCGCGACAGAGACATAGCGTTCACATGCGCGCGAGCGAGACATTGACATTTATTTGGTACCACGCCGCGAATACAAATAGGCGGGAATGGAAAAAACGCAACTTTATACTTTATTAAAACAATATTACATTTAATATGAATTTCAAATTGAACTGATATGACTTTTTAACTTTTAAATGTTTCGTGAGTAGAGTACATTTCTGCGTTTTCGTGTATGCCTCAGAATAGTGAGTCGAAATAAAAATTGATCCGTTTTGTAATTGTAAGAGAAAGATATTTATTCGTATTTGTCAAAATTAACAATTTCCCTACTTAGAATTTTTGTTTTTAGTGGAAGCAAAGTTCTTAATAGCGCTTTGCTAATAATGTAATTGTTTCTAGTTATTAAACAACTATAAGGGCCGCAAACTTTTACAGCAAACTTTAATTTAAACTTTTAACTCATCACCATCATTATCAACATCGTCATTATCAGGCTCTAGATGTCCACTGCTGGACGTAGTTTACCCTAATCGGCCCCACCCTGAGCCTTCCGAATCCAGCAGCATCCCGCTGTCTTCTTCAGGTGTCAGACCATCTGGTGTACACAAATTGCACACTTATAATAATAATTAAATGACAGTTATATTAATCCATCATATGTCATGCCAAAACAAGAAACGTCTAAACGTCCAAAACGTTCAACAAACGTCCAAAACTGGACCCAAGGTTGTGTTCGTAATCCATAATAATCCGGGCATATAAGCCCGGGAGCAAACGGGAAGGTTGCAGGCGGGTTCAAAGAGCCCAGCTACGTTTACCGGATTACCTTGGAATTACATCAAGCTGTATGATAAAGGGAAAAGGAAAAAATTAATAACTCCAACTTAGTATTTCATTTTCATAAATCATTGTACCTTTAAGATATTTTTCACGGAAAAACCCACGTTACAAAGATAGAATTGAATAAATTCAACAGTTATCTTTTCGCGTTTAACGCTAATTTTACTGTTAGGGAATGGAATACAAGTATATGTATATATCAAAATTAACACAGAAATCCCCCATATGATCAATTAAACATTTGTTGACAACCCAGAACTAGTACGTCCGCTTAAGGTTTTAAAAATTCATAGTAATGTTTCTATTCAGCAGAAATATTCTCTGCTGTAGTACGTACCTACCTTTATATGTATAATCTAACTGGGGGTAGGTGTTACCAAGTACAAAACAAAAGTTCATCTGTATATCACCTCACTATAACATTACATTAACACGACAGCCGTGTCAACCTTACTTGATGTATCATCTAGTAACTCTATTTCCTGACACCATGAGGAAAACTAGCTGAGAAACCGTTTCGGAATAGACGGAAATAAATGATAAGGTAATATCCATAACTCGGGTGAGATGAAAACAGGGAGTGTATTTATTCCTCACGGAGTTGAGTGTTGGGTCGGTGGAATAACGCATGAAATATGATTAGACCAGACTAGACTATACTAAACGTGATAAATTGTTAATTTTCGTATGTAATATAAACTTGACAACACACTTCATAAATGTTTCATTCTTACGTTCTTATTTTTTATATGAACCGAAGTGAAACTTTAACTATAATTGTCGTGATATCCGTTAAATCCACTGAAACTGGTCGAGGAAATAACCAAATATTAATTATTATTCTAGACAATAATGCATTTCTTTCTATGCAAGCCTTAGGCTACATCTCGCCTATCATCAAATAAGACTGCAGTCAAACGCGAATCTAGGGCTACTCACAAAAGTTTTAATTATTTTACCGAGTTTGTTTAAAAAATTAATCTTAACTTCTACATAATATGTTAATCGTCGTCACTCTTCTGGAAGCTTTAAGCATGTATCAGGTCTTACGTAATGATAACAAAGGTTAGCGAATACTTTCTTAAGGAACAAATAAATTGTTACGTACTCGAACTGTGCCAATAACACAGCCGCCAATAACACTTAGCCGCTAAATATATTTTTAGTATTTCTTAATCATAATCATTGTATTTGATAAGTGTGCATTTTTGTGCCTTTGAACTTTTGCATCAGAACTTCAAGATATAAAAAACCTTTTATGCAGAGAACAATTAACAAAGAACAATAGATATACATTTATGCTTGTGACATTTTTTATATTTTTTACAAATACGCATTTTTATTCGCCTTTATTAGAGTAGATGGACATAGCGGTTTCCAAGATAAAGCTTGAAGAGCCCAAAGCATTTATGAACAACATTATCAAAATAAAACAAATGAGAAACAATCTCAATCTGTATAAGCCGCAAAACTTGGTCAAACATGAATGACACGTAGGAACAACTTGTGCGAACAGAAATGACAATACAAGTTAACACAGACGAAGTATGTTCCAGGCTTAAGTTCGTACGTGCTAGATAATGTCGGGACCATGAGGCTGCCGACTTCGAGAATAGGGCACTTTGCGCCACATCTACGAACAGCGAGCTGAGTGAAAAAAAAAACATTTTACAAAGAAATCTTTTTGTGAGTAATACTTCACAGACCTTATCTTTTAAATTTATCGTTTTCAGACAATTTTTTACACAGCGTAATCTTGATGCTCTGGCATATAGAAAATAGACTGTCAAGTTCACTTACCTAATCATTTATAATTTTCTTCATAAAACATTGTGCCCTGCAGTCTATTTAAGATTTGAATATTGAAAAGACCTGAAACTTTCCTTTTATATCTGTCCCATAATTATAGTCATATACCTACTATTACCATGTATCATGGGAATAGAAACAATTCGTCGGAAATGTAGAAAACCATGTAAAAGGATTTGCCGTTTCGATATCTTTGTCGTCTTCCGATAATATCTATTTTTAAACCAGAATAGATTCTAAATGGAATGTTTTATCTTAAAAAAGCTCCTTGACTTTATTGGTAACGACTTTGATAATAATTGCATGATATTGATTGGTCATTACCATATACATCTACATGTATTACGGTTCCAAATGCCCTTTGAGAACGCAGTAAATTGGTCCTTAGGGTAACAATTAATTCTGACCTGTCTTTAAGAAAATCCGAAATTTTATGCAAATCGTTCGCAGATATTAGTGCTCGCTTCTCGCTGATGATTCAGCGAATCTTTAACGAACAACTAGTACTAAGAAAGGACTTTAAGGAAAGTAATCCTCGAAGTGAAGTTGACAGAGCAGGCAAGGAGTTTAAGAAAATAATGAACGACGCGGCCGCACGCGTGACTTATCTCAGCAGAATGTTGACCTCGCCGACTACCTTACGTGTACTCTTACCACTATGATTGTACTCTATTTTGTTTATGGCTATTACTTTTCCTTGTGAAGTTATTCATTGTTTGTAGCAACAATTATTGCTGTCTTCAACATGACTTAATCATGTTTAACTTTTGTTTCCTCTGCTTTTGTCTTGCTTTTGCCTCATGCTTTATCGAGTCTCTATTTAGGATTCCTAGTTATTTCTATTCTTACTTTTTATTTCTGTTTTCATAGTTTTAATATAAAGGCGAAAATAATTCGTGACGGGTAATAATTTAATTTACAGTAACAAACCTGGCTATCATGGGTTAATTTCCATTCATGTTTAACTTTGCGTACATTTAAAATCAGACGCAAAAAGTGTTAGTCTTTTTAGTCTATTTTAAAAATGTTTTAATTAATATTTCAAGTACTTGCGTGGTCCGAATTAAATTTGAACACGAGAATTAATTTTTCGAACTAAAAATTTCAGACATACGTGCTCCAAAGCACTTTAGAGAAACTGGGACAGATTAAGCGGTAGCTTAACTCACATATTTGTGGACTCTATAAACATATAAAACAGATCAACGGCATGTTTTTCCAGGATAGAATATAAAAATGATAAAGACCCATATGAATTAAAATAGTTATTGTTATAAAGTACATAAAAAAACTGGTCAATAGAACTTTACCCTAATTTTCACTTCATTCGCCATTAATTACCTGTTAATTTATAATTGAGTTGAGAAACATTACGTCTCCTCCAACGAGGTGCCATGCTTCAAGGTTCCACACATACCGTCTGCTGCACATTTTATACCTTAAATCAGCGGTGCATATCTTGCATCAAGTATAAATATTTCAACACCCGCTGTTTCTTAGGGAATAGACAAAGAGCAAAACGTTCCAAATCTTATAATTGTTACAGACCTGGCGTATTTCTTTTACATGCATTACATACACTGCTAGAGACCTTTGACTCCCCCATCAGCTAGTATATCGGTGACGACACCGACAGCGATCACGAGGCTTAATCGTAACGTTTCTGTTGGCTTAAAAATTCGAAATGACACAAATCCCTTGACACTTGGGCCCGAAACAGCCCGGTACAGCAGCAAAGCCGGATCGCGGCAGCCCTACGGACAAGAGAAGCGTAATCCCGGATTACGCTCGCACATGTACACATCGTGATACGTACGTACGTGGGCACCCACTCGCTGAGAATTTTGTTATTGCGTAGTAATTGCCTTGTTGAGATAAAATGTGTTCCAATTTAATTTTGTGCGCACATTCTCATGGCGTTTTCTTAGGGTGTCGTGTGTTTTTTTCTTGCTAGAATTTTTATTATCGACTCTATAAAATCTTTTGGTTTGTGTATGACGTTATTTATATATTCATTTTTTACTCTCGATGAAGGCCAAAAGGCGCTTCCCCTATTACTTAGGACGTATAACATATCTGGTGAAAAATGGAGGTGCAAAACTCTTGTGCTCACCTCTTCCGGCATTGTAGGTGTGATGTTATGTCCATACGTGCGTAGGTCATAAATTCCTACAATCGCTTTACACAGTAGATAGAATGAAAGTATATTTTAATACGCTGTTAAGACGTGGTATAGTGCTTAACCATAACATTTATATTTAGAGGCAAACTCCTAAAACAATCATTTTTAATATGCATCTATCGTATGCATGTTACTCCGAAACTTCCCTTCTATTATAGAAATATATAAAGTTCAAGTAATGGTTAACAGTTTTTCTACAGAAACAAAATCCAGTATGAGGCCGGACACACACGCCTGTCGGATTCAATGATCACTTGATGTAACGTGATGCATGCGTTTCGTCGTTATTGTCATCGTCACCAGCCTATCTCAGTCCACTGTTGAAAATTGGCTTCCCCCAATGAGCGCCATCGCGCCCTGTCCTAGGCTTGTCGCATCCAGCTTTTGTATGCGTTTGATAAATACAAAATCTTATTTTATTATTAACCATAATTTAGTTGCGGCATTGTCTTAAAACATTAGCTGGCATTAATTCGTAATATTGTACAAGATGCAGATCCCCCACAAAACATCGAGAACGATTCGAACAGAGCCACGACCGGGCAAATGCTCTCCTTGCATAAGTTAAGCCGGCGCCTTAAGTAGAGTTTCCTAACTAATGGGAAACTTGCCTGGAGCTACTAAGTGTTCTCAATTCCAAGTCATTAGGAAATCGAAAGGGGATTCATTAAAACCTTGGCTTGAAAGATTCAATTGGTTTATGGGGTTTATGTTTCAGGTTTTATATAGATATATGTATATTGTAGGTTTTTTGTTTAATAGCATTTTTGTTTTGAACAGTATAACAGTAAAGACTGCCTCGTTGGTCGTGTTGGTTGCAAGTGTGACTGCCGATCGGAAGGTCGGGTTCGATTCCCGGGTCGAACACTACAAAATTTTCTTATTTAGATTTTCTAGCAGTGGTTCGGAATCTGAATATGTGCCCAATGCATGGCAATAGGCTCACCACCTATTCCACAGTGGGACGTAAACGTAACCGGTAAAACGTGGGAGTGTGGCGATTACAGGCGTGAAGTTACGTTATTATAGAACTAATTTCATTAATATTTTGTGTGTTTTGTTAAATGAGGTTTTAGTTATGATAGATCTGACATTATGATACTGTATTTCAATTAGTGCAATTATTTTGGAACATTATTTGCCGATGCGATCAAATTTTATTTGGCTTAATAGAAATTCATATGCAAGGTCGGTTATTTGTAGATATTCAGTAGCAAACCGTAAATCAGTACGTCTGGTCGTTATATAATATTACTGCACCAATACTTTAAATCTTCGATACTTTAGCCGTTGAGCTGTTAAGTAAACCTATATTTTATTCCCACGATCTCGCTCAATAAAACACTAAAATCCTGCGCGACATCTTCGTATGTTTGCACTGGCAACATTCCATACAAATCCTAGGGTGTCATGCCAAGAATTACGACAACAACTCAATGTCATGGTAACACAGATTAAAACTCGATTTAATGATGCTTATGATCAGGAACTGGCAATCATCTTAAATATCTGTGTTCAGCTCTAAAGTTCACTTGGAGTGTTTTAGCTGTGTTACAAAATGGCGCCAAAAGTTGAAGTGTAATTAAGGAGTTGGCAAACGAAAAAATGTCTAAAGAGGACTATTAAAATCTATCTTCTTGTTTTAATGTGACATGAGACTTTGTGCCAAGAAAGTATTAAGGAAATGCCAAAAATTCATTTACATAAACTAGTTACTAATACAATAAAATGGTGCCGACTATATTCTATATGTTATGTCAATCTCTTTCACACCTGAATGTTTCACTACCCTGTGACAGTTTACGGCCAGATCTAGAAGTGATTATTATATTGATAAATTGAAGATAATATCGCTATGATAGTAAATACATTTTATATTAAAATTAAATTAGATGTCTTTTATAATTTTTTAGATCAATATTTTTTGCAAATGAAATGAATTTTTTTTACAGATCATTGCGGGTTACTAAAGGTAAGACTTTTTTTAAATAATGGGACGTACTTAATTATTACTTCACAGTAATACCGTTGCTGGATCTAGTCGCCTGTCGATCTAGTCGGTTGTAAAATATCGTAACCAGCCAATTATACTTTGTTATACCATAATCTGGCATGAAAGATTTGTCCATTTAGTGATACTAACCAACGCTTGTTACATGCTTCTACAAAATGTGCTGATAATATTTAACTGTTCTATAAAATAACAAATATATAGCCTTTGTAGACTATTTATAGGACATTAAGTACTACATTAGATTGTGTACTGTAGATAGTATCTCTGGGCCCTATTTGTAATGAAATTGTATCTGGATAATCAATCCATGTCAATATAAAGTTACCTTTATGGGCTAAGGCGATTCATAAATCCTCATACCAATAAATGTACTATAGTGCACTGAGGCGAGCGCCGTTAATTTATGGTACATCCACATTACAGCAGTAGATGATTGAATCTCCAGTATTATTTCTTTTCAATTAATCAACTATATATCTATACTGTGATAGACTTCAGCCTTAGTCCGTTTCATTCTGAGAAGAGATCCATGTCCAACAATCAAACGAAGAAAGCCTTGATTATGACGATATAAAGTATACAGGAATATATTATATAACTAAAAATACAATATTTCATAGCAGTTATAACAGTATGAGTTTCATCTATTTTAGAACTATAACAATTTTTTAAAT
This sequence comes from Microceris scylla, assembly GCA_018245595.1. Classification (NCBI taxonomy): domain Eukaryota; kingdom Metazoa; phylum Arthropoda; class Insecta; order Lepidoptera; family Hesperiidae; genus Microceris; species Microceris scylla. Next base: position 4,077 of record DWDT01003836.1, on the reverse strand, counting down.
TAGTGTTTACCAACAAGTTAACGGTCCTTATTTAAGCTGAACAGGTACAGGGTAAGTAGATTCTACACCGGGTCGTCGTAAAATATGTGATATACATATATGTATACGTGTTGTATGCGCATGACTTACATATGTAGGTATATATGTATATGATATATACCGTATACGTCACGTATGAGTTTATGAGACACCATTTAATGAAAAAGTAATATTTGCGAAAAAAAACGCATGATTGTGGATCGCCAGGCCGGTCACGGTATAGCGCGGTTTGCCTAGACACGAAAAAAGGTCCTGGCCGAAACGCACAGCAATATAGGCGGGGCCAGAATCCCTGCTCTGCTATCCCAAACCCATATTTCCAGCGTGGGGATGATCGGCAAAAACCTCCCAGTAGACTTTAATAGGCCAATAATGATAAAAACACGCTTACACTTTTTACTTATAAATTTTTATATGTACTATTACGATAACTTATTCCTGAAATTCCACTGTAAATTTCTAATACCTGAAATTTCACTAAAGATCAAAATATGTTAATATTTCAATTTGGAATATGAAAATTCTTAATTAAATAATAACTGGATACAAACTCAAAGACAAAGTTCTTGAAGCGAATTCAACTATTCTAACGCCCTGTTTCTGACATCTTGGGAGTTTACATTTGGACTTGATTTACAGCACTTCCGGCGTGCGGTCACGCCTAATAAACCTGTCCTAAAATACGCCGTACATTAGCAGTGGCTGTATACGTAAATACTGACATAGTTTAATTGCCTCGTTAAACTAGTGGTTGCAAGTGCGACTGCTGAAAAAGAAGTCCTGGGATCGTCGGGTCGGCCAAAGTGTTATTGGATTTTTGTAATTTGTTAGTCCCAGTCGTAGCTCGGAGTCTGGATTTGTGCTTCGTCTATGACAATAATCTAATTAGGTACTGTACAGTCATATAACTGGTGAAAATTGGCTGTCCCACACAATTCTGCTTAGGCTTTCAGTTAAGTACAGGCGTGTTGCTACGTTACACAATATCTACGGGTAGTAATGGCTTAAACTTTATATTCAATATAACTATTATATAAGCATGTAGATAGCTCACGGCTTATTGCCTAATACCTTCACGGTACTTCGTTACCATTAGAAGCGAGAGGTTCTACGAAATAGAGTTCGTAGCATCGTAGCGCGTCTATTTCTTGTAGCGGGTCTACGCTTCGTAGCGCGATACATTAAGCTACTACAAATATATTCATTGCGGATCTCATATACTCTTATTTATCTTTAGTATCATATGTTTATTTTAATATTAAGTCAAGTTTTATAAAATTAAAAAATACTTGCAATTAATTAACTCGAATACGATATGATATTAAGACGTTCAATAAACATGTTAGATATTGAAGCTAAAACAAGTTGGTGAGTCACAAAAAAGTGTAATAAAAGAAAGCAATTTTAAATTGCAACTTCATACGTCGCTGTAGTGGCTATCCAATTACCCGGGTATCGATTGAGCCGGGCATGGTGTTGGGGCGGCGGGCGCGCGACGTTTGAGGGTGCTCGATGGTGTAACCGACACATTTCTGTATTCGAAATGCGGACTTTGTGTTCAGCGCTAGGAAAAACTCATTGACTATACTCATATATTTACTTTATTTTTCTTATTTACCTTTGTATTTTTAACAAATGGTTTGTGTGATATGGTAGTATACAAATCATTTATTTCTTAATATTGTGGCTAATTGTTCGTAAAAAATACACCTAATAAAAAGTATGAGGATATAACACCTTGATTATTTGTGACCTCATATGTTTAGTATTAGTCAAATTTTCATTAAGACTTCTTGATTTAACCCCTAAATTAGTTTATAAAAACTTTCGGTCGCGATATAATCATGCGATGTGGCAGACTATACCTTGAATTCTTCATATTCTCAAAGGAGCATGATGTCCAACAGTGGAACGATGCATGCGAGAATAAAACTTATCACACCATAGAACACACCGAAAAATATAGCAACCCCTTGAAAATGATTCAAATAGGAACCTGATATCGACGGAAAACTCGAGTGTGGGGCTACGGGACAGTCAACGGTAAGCATTTTCGACTTCACAATGTTCAAATTGTGTTTCTCCATTCTTTATACTTTTTGGGGTTATAAAAACAGACAGGAAAAAAATTAATTTATAGAGAATCTATGACACAGTTAATTGTCATCGTGAATGAAGGAGTGAAGGAGTGGATTAAAGGAGTGCTTCAGGACTCAGGGATCCAGCTTCTTTATGTAGGGATACATATTTTTTTAGAATAGTTTGTCGCAAAGATAACCTATTTCCGATGCAGGTAGATTGAGATATGGGTGTCTTAACGTGTATCTGAGTGCAGCTCAAATTCGCCGAAATCCCCAATTGTATTTTTCAATATCTATACAATTGAATAACAATAATGGCTGACTGGTTAATGCACTTCTTAGGATGAGAAGTATTAATAAATATGCATCTAACAACATTTATGTAAAAAGATGACTACGAGGAGCATTGCTTAAACTACCACATTGTTAGGCATATATGTATGTAGATCAGGTCTTAATATATTCCTTGTTCTTTTGAACATTCCAGCGTGACTCCGTCATATGCACAATATGAATTCCATTTTAGATAATTATGTTGCATATTTGAAAAATACCTCGTTTTCTGCCTACTTCCTAAGAAACCTCATATGATATAATAATAATGGACAACAGAATAAAAATATATACAATTTGGTGCAAACCCATTTGACTGTATTTATTGGTTCCACGTTACGAACGGCTGGTGGAGCTATGTGTACTGACGCGTAGCATATTTCCTGTCAGCTGCATCGCACAAGTTTTATTTTTAAAAAACATGCCGGAAAGAGGAAAAATTTTTGTCAAAAAAGTGTTAAACATTTTTTTAGTAAATTGTTTATGGTACGCAAATCCATAGAGGATAAAAGTAAATGCTGAAGTGTAAGTGCTTATTTCTGCAGAAAATTTGCCAGCAAAACACAAAAAGTCATTAAATTACAATAACAGTAAATTTAATTCACAACAGTGTGTGCTTTAAACAAAAAAAAGCTATCAAAGTCCAGTACGAACAAAATTGAAGTCATATTGAAAGTGTGAAAAGCTTAAAGTATACTGTTGTATTGTATATTGTCTCCTATGCTTTACTTACCACAAACGAGGACTTACTGTCGCCTAATAGAATTAGCGCACTTGATCGAGCACCGCGCCGCGGCCGCCTGTATTGATATTAGTGTACCTTATAACATTACAGGTCGCTCACCTCGCTTGTATGACTTCAGTGTGAAGTAAATATTGGGAATTGATAAATATTAAATAGCCTCATTACATAATTGTGACAATAAAAATACTTGAATGACGAAACAGTTGATGGAAGTAGGTACCGAGGGTGGCCAAGATTCTCCTATTCTGACTGAATAGATTAAGATATTGGCAATACTGATGGAGAGGTTAGAAGTCCGCGAAACCGACAAGCTTGAAAAGAATATTAAATGTAGATGTATCTTGGGTCTGTAAGGATATAAATATATGTCCCCCAGTGGTCTCTTTCTATGTCGTAACGGTCCTAGAGTGAGGTATAATAATAAAAAAAACATTTAAACTTTTAATATAAAGTTGATATATTTTGGAAGATTCGGAATAGCTCAATATTCAAATTCATATAGTATTTTATATTTTACAATAGAAAAATATAAAATTGACGACACATTTACGAGTCGCAAGACATTCAACAAAATGTCCCGTCACGAGCAAGTGTCGTGTCATGAAACATTTATTAAAATGTCTCGTGAAAAACATACATACGTGATTTAATAAATAGAATGGTATTCCGTTGATTTAAGAAATACGAAGGACCAGTTTTTTTTCCTTTTTTTGTATTTAGCTCGACAAACAGGCAGTCGGGCCACCTGATGTTAAGTGGCCACCGTCATCTATGGACATTTACAACATCCGAATAGTAATACGGAACACAAAACAGCAGTTATTACTTATGACAATCATCATTATCATCATCACAATCATCAGTGCTCCACTTCACTGT
>DWDT01003835.1:0-11858 GCA_018245595.1 Microceris scylla | reverse complement strand
TAACTGGTGAAACGTGGGAGTGTTCTGCATTCCTCTGCCTACCTCTTCGGGGATTACAGGCGTGAAGTTACGTCAAAATTATATTGACTTTTGTGTCAATTAAATACGGGCACTGTTTAGATTGAAAGAAAGTAGTGACTGACTTATTTCATGTAACATATTGAACATTACAATATGCAATAAATAAATACAGTTGTTTAAATGTATGTTCAACAAGATGTTTTTCGTGTTTTTAGACTTTCTATTACAGGTCAGTACATAATGATGATTAGTTAAAACACTTTCAGTCAGACAATCATTTCAGTCAGACTTTTAGTCAAGGAATCCAATCAGACACCACCTAAATAGAATAAGAAGGAAATAAAAAAAATCTCATCTAACATTAAACCACATTATAATAAATAAATTTCTATAGACAAATATTTGCATCAACTATCAGATATTTCACATATTCATTTTAAATTTAACAACAAAATCTTGATGGGTGTAAACACACCCAAATACTGTACAAATAATATAATTGGACCCATTTGCTAATTACGGGTATCTCCACATATTTAAGAATGTATATTGAACCATGATGTTAAACAAGACTGGGTGATTAGATTGTGGCCAATAAGAAAATGAATGGATAACAGCTTAATAATTTAACACCACAGATGTCTCGATGAGATAGGCAGAGGAAGGTAGTACACTCCCATGTTCCACCCTAATTGTATAAACATTTGGAATATAAATTCCACAATGGAATACATGGTGAGCATATTGCCATGCACCAGGCACAAATTCAGTTTCAGAGCCACTACTTGAAATTCTTTACAATATATACTGCAATATTAGACAACTTACAGGTAATCATCAAATGGGTACCAAACAAGTAGACAGCTGCTTTTATTGCCTATACAATGTAACACTTTCATCTATACAAACATTTTAAATTAGACCTATCTTAGGTTCAAAAAATAATCATTAGTGCCACACATATATAGTACATCACAGACACCATCTTAAAGACATTTAGACAGTTCCATAATCTTCAGCTGGGTATTACTCAGTCATGGTAAAATATTGAAAAAGGAATTCAATCAAATATTTGACTGACATTTTTCTCATGCCAACATTATATACTATTTGATAAATAAGTTAATGATAAAGATGGCAGAAGTAGCACTAAAATGATTAGCCAAAAATTAGTGCTCGTTAGAAATAAGTGTTAATAAGCTTTGAATGTTTGTCTGTAGAAATTATTTTCGTGTGCAAATTTATTAAGTGACAACTCCGTTTTCCTTTTTAAACTACATTTGGTATATTACATTATTATAAAACGTAAAAATTAAATTACAAAATAAAAAAAAAACAGTAGCAACATAGACTCCTCATTATTTATAAAATATTAACAACAATTTAGTAGCCAAAATGTCTAACTTAAAGTACATAATATTATTCTACATATACATCAACATAACTCTCAACAACTTCTCTATATCTGGGCAATAAAAGTAAAAACAAAAATGTAATGTGATGATGATCTATAAAAGTGTCATTGGTAAATAAAGTTGAGAATGCATGTATTGTTTTCCCTCTTATAACTCAACATTAAATAAAACACTTTACGCCGTACATAATTATTATTGAAAAACAAAATTTCAAGCATATATAATGTCATTTCCATGCATGCATATTGTATATATAAGGAATAATTTTCATCTACCATAGCATGATTATCGGAGATAGACAAGTCTCTTCGCTTAGCAAAATTTGTTAATGGTAGAAAACATGGTGCATTCGAGCCATACCATGTTAAGAGATGACAGCAATAACTGATATCTGTCTCAAGGGATGGCTTTATATTAACTAAACTTGAGGATGTCAGTATGTCTGCATTTCACAAAATTGTTATTAACAATACTAAAAGTGCATTAAGCTCATAGAACTTATATGAAAATACCTTTAACATGTCTGTGATGAAAGTCATTGCATTATCCACTATATTATCAATATAAACCAGTTTATTAAGATCTACATGCCAGTACTTTACGCTTAATCACAGGTAGAATAGAATATAGATTGAAGGTATAGAGTTCCAACTTTGTCATATCCATATGACATGTCTATCTCATCATCATATTGTTCATAATATGCAATTACAGCAATTTAACCATGGTGATATGTTCATACAACCACCATTATCACAATTTTACTTTATTAACATAATTTTCAAACAGTTATAAATTACATAATTCTATATCACCCCTGCTACAGCTAACAACAGCTTAATAAGTGGAGCATTACATAGTTTAATATAATTGTTCTGAAACAATATATGCACAATTATTGAAAGCATATAGAATTCACTTTTTCATAGCATCCTGGGGTAAAATTTGAATAATCTGTTATATCAATGTGTACTATGACATATATTTAGGGTAAATACATTTATTATGATGTGATTATGATAGATGTTGTCATTGCTCTGGAAATTGTATACAGCATGTTTGTGATGTTGCATGAAAAAACTTTATAAAATAAAACATCAAATAGCATGTTATAACTATAACATTTCAATAAGGAATGTAGACCAGGTCAATATGTTAAATAATGAATTTTTTTGCTGACTGTACTGTAAGTACTGTTGTAATATATAAGACTATATTTTTTCATTAATTGTGGTAATTGTGTACATAACATTATTTTCAATAGTAACCCCGGTTATTCCCGTAACCACTCCACCATACACACACTCACTGAGCACCGTCAATTGTTTCACATACACATAACAGTCCTTTCCTGGCTAGATTGTGGGAACTAAGATTTTTGGCCCTTTGGTCTACTATTAAGAATATTGTTCGTTAAACCGTTTTCGGCGAGTTTGATTCGCATCGAAGAGTTCTCGTTGCGTAGGTCAGACAGTTCTCGGTTCAGCCTTAACACTTCTAGGACAAGTTTGTCATTGTCCATTTCTAGCTTCTCCAGCCTAAGAAAAACGAAAAGTATATACATCACAATAATAAAAACTATTCTCTTAGTCCATTCTTGACAGTCTGTTCAAGTCCATCAATCATCAGTGTCTTAAATAATCTATCCTAGCTTCATTTATACAATTATTATTATTGTACAAAAAATGGGATGTAATGTCCAAAAACTCACTTCTGCACTGTTCATGAAATTAAATAAATTACTTGATAAAAAAGAAGAATACTTCACAAGAGATCTAAATACAGAAATGAAACTTAATAAAATACCTTTTCTGTTTCTCAGTAAGTTCTGTTATGTGATCACAAGCTTTGGCGAGGATCCCGCCCTTGCTGGCGGTGTCAGGTAATCCCGAGTTAGGCACCAGAGCTGCCAGTTTGGTAATCCAACTGTTTATCTTATCCCGACGACGTCTCTCAACTTCGTTGTGTGTGGCTCGTCTTTTGTCATCGCGCTGAGAAGATAGAATATGTTATGAATTAGCTGTTGGATCTACCCGTGTTTCAGCATAATAAAATTAAAGCATTTGAATGACAGATATTATTATTTTTTAATAATGGCGTACTATTTCTAGTACTTCAGGATTCAGTTCCAGATTAATCTGATTAAGGAAAATCTAATTAATGGTTGTCATAAATAAAAGTAGAGTATCTTGAATTTCGATTTAGACATAAAACAGACTTTTACTAGAAATGACTTTATAACATCAACCGTATCAAGTGTCACTTTGTGAATAAGCAATTGATGCATTAAGATAATCCTTTGTTACTAATCAATTTTTGCTTGATTATCATTTTATATAAAAAAAACACTTTTTATAGTGATAAAATCTATGACAGATTATATTCTAGCTGTAACAAGTGTATAGGGAATATATACAATATAATATTATTATCCGGTTCTTCAACCATCTTTGTCCAAGATGTTGAAATAGTACATAAAGGAGTATTTATCTGATTGATTCTAATTTTCGTCTTCATTCATAAATCTGTGGTTCCATAACACCAATAAGGCCGGGATAGACACATCCTGATAATCATGTTTTACGATGATTGGTGATCTACTTTATGTCTACTGAACATAATGATTAGTTTTGCTGTTATATGTTAACTGTATCACGGGGAAAAAATGTGTCATGCACTATCTTCTGATAAGCTGATAAGCAGATCTTACTGCTTTGCAATATAGTCTAAATTGCAAGTTGCCAGCAATCAATAACTTACTGACATTTTTGTCACAACAATCACTTTGATTTATTTATTTAAGGATCGCCAACGGAATTTACATTTCAAATATATAACAAATACACTCATATCATTTTAAATGCCATCCCAATTGTAGGCAACCGCGTCTTACGTGTTCACACAAGCTGCAATCTACATATAAATTAACAAAAGAAGAAAGTTGTATTTAAAAATATAAAAATCACACTATTTGAAGTTGGCGCTACAGTTAGGTTTCGCTATAGTTTGAGAGGTATATAGAGGCTACAATGTTTTTCTTAAATGCATATAATTTATCAAAAAATATATCAATACTTACAGACTTGGGTATATAATTAGAAGATCTAGTTATCCTAGACAATGGAGAGTTGCGACCAAGATTAGTGCGGTGAATCGGGACAGAGAACAGCTTGCAAGTACCAGAGCGAGGTGGTCTTCGTGGAACAGAAATATCTCAATTTTGGTCACCAAATATGGATAGTCAATTTTGATTGATGATGATGATGATGATGATGGTGATTTTCTAAAAAAAATTTTTTTGCAAGTTCTATCAATAATATTCTCAAGCTCTTTAATAAAATTAGATGTTAAAATGCCAACATTAAATTGGAGTTAAACATATTTTTAACTTATTTAAATGACAAATATTCTGATCTCATCAAAGCTACATTTATATTTGTTGGCACGCCGAGTTCGGGCACCGCTGCCTCCGCTATCGGCCAGTGTCCCGCCTATTTGGTCGCATCAGCTCATTGTTCTTTCATTTGCACGCTATTTCGCCACCGTAAAGCACTTTTCTACTTTTTATAACATCTTGTTTACCTTACTTCATCAATAATCGAATTTGTATCAGAATTTTATACTTGGCAACCCTATTTTTAATTTTGTTTTGATAATGATTGTCTATTTGGCGACCGTAGCCACGTCTATTGTCTAGATATACCATATTTCTGTACCAATAACTTCGTCTAGGTTAATTCTGTCCATTGTGGACTATTTATACTTTAACCCTCTCTTTGATTGTTGGGATGAGTAATGTTTTATTTTTAACGTGTTATATATTTCATATTTATACATATGTTGCCAAGTGCAGCATATTTGCCATTGTGTGACGTATAACATACCTTGCGAATCGTAGGTGCGTACACCAACTTCTACACTCTAAGGGGGTGTTGTTATGTTGTACTTGCTGTGCGAACGTTCAGTTGCTTTCTGCTCGTCACGTAAAGGACGTGGCGTGATGGCAAGCATAATAATATTAATTGTATTGATATTAGCACAGCGATGGCAACATCACCAAGTTGATATGAATAGTTTAATCTGCTTTCATCTGCATGTTGGAAACACAGACTTGTTCAAGTGTACATATGTCATCTAATTGATTAGTATTAATTTAGTTTTATTATTTGGCGAAGAAACATGTTGCGAAGTTTATTTTTCTCCAGAATGTTCTTTAAGGCGTGTGTAGTCTGCACACCCGCCCGTGGTGGGCAGGATGGATCATGACGCTGACCCGTTGTCACCGAGATGGGACACGTCAGAAAATGCAACTATACAAGGCATGGCGTTGATGAGGATTCATATACAATAAACCTGCCTACAATATTGCTACAAAGATGACATATTGTATAGCTACGCCATTCCGAACTAGTGACCTGGGCCACGATGCTCCACGGTCTCAAGTATTACAATTTGTGGGGGCGTCACTGATATCTAAATTAAAATCAGGGTATTTTTAAAACTCTGACGCACTGCATTCTTTCTGCTTGGCGTAGCGTTCGTTTGCCTTGTATGACGAATAACTTAGCGTCACGCCTGTATTTCTTATAAGGCGTAGGGGCAGAGCTGTGTAGTATTGCCACGTTTCATTAATTATATTGTATCTTATAGAATAGGGGGGCGGCTGTTACCGAAAAAACCAGACCCTTTTGTCTGATAAAGTAAATATTGTAAAGTGGCTGGCAGTGGTCGGATGCGAAGAGTCGCGTAACATAACCACTGCGACCGTTCGTGTGTGAAGCCGTGCCTTACCCATTAAACACCACCTAGGCTTTCACCTTGAGGGTCTCGAAGCCTTCATCGGATGCGCCCCCCTCTTGGGTGGTCGAGGGTCCACTGTAACACTAGACCACCCCCTTTTATACTAGACAGACGTCGGCAAGAACAACAACGCGCTTGTGACATGAGTCAAATGACTATTTCTAATATTTATCGATTATAAGCAACAATATAACAATGACTGTTCTCATCATTTTCTAAAACCATAAACCATTTAATGACACGTCCTTAAGTATACATTTCAAGTATCTATTCACTCGTTTTATTGATTTGTTTCAAAAGAACCGTTTTATTTAAATCGATACCATTAAAGGATTCACTTCAAATATTTCTTATAAATAATTTATACATTTACAAATTCATTACAAGTAAGAAATACATTTTTACCTAAATCATGACGCGCCCCTTCGGCATGGGAGTACGATTTATCTCGTCAACTCCGGACGAGTACCGGACTGTCCAGCACTGCCTTACCGAATTATCAGAGTAGGAACCAGGGCTCTTCTGGTACTGTTACGCTCCTAGAACGGAGCGCCCCACCGAGGTGGCAGTCAAAGGCTTACGCAGGCGCACAGACCCGGCACGAGTCACCGAGGCCTTGATCGGCCTGGGCTTTGCGGCTCGTTCGACCCGATTCATCCCTCTTCGTCGTGGTAGTCCTGGCTGCGTGTACTACGCGCAGCTGGATCGCATAGCGGAACCGAACTTCGCGCCTCTCGAGCTCGGGGCCTCTCTGGAAACGGTGGGAGCTCACGAGGAAGGACCTCGTACAGGTCCGCAACTAGTCGGGCCACCCCGAAGAACGTCCGTGAGTTAAGATGGTATATTTATAATCATGTGTATAAATACGAGTACTCACGCAACATATAATAGTAAAACAAATGTATTATATGACATGTATTATAACGGTAAACCCATATAGGTACATACTTGACTATTTTAGAGCACGCGACCGGTTAGCGATTCGTGACGCACGACGGACACATTCCCATGCGTCATCTATAAAGGTCGTCATAGATAACTACAATAGATAATATAAATATAATATATAACATAAGCTATATATACATATTACGATACACATAACATTACATAACGTTACGTTTACGTCCCATAATGGAATAGGTTGTGAGCCTATTGCCATACACGGGGCCCAAATCTAGATAACGAATACTAATGGGAATTTCAAGTCAGAAAAACCGAATAATAGTTTTTCTGACCCTTGTCGTACCCAGTACCTCACGTTCAGCAGTCGCGCTTGCAACCACTAGGCCAACACTCTTTTCTTCTCTCAACCCTTGCATATTTTCATTGGTGGATCACAGAACTTTGAAAATGAGAGGGCCATAGTCTATCACGGTGCAGGTTGACAAATTTCACACGTCGTACAGAATGTCCAGTGAGTGATTGCACTCGTAGCTTTAATATATACATATGTAGGCTATACGTGGCTTTATCAGCACCGTCGTCGACACGATGTGGGCGAGTATGTGGGTAATCGAACAAGAGAAGCAGCGAATACACTATATTAACGTTTTCCAAAAGAGACTGCCTAGAAAACACTAACACACTGGGCAAACGAAACGAGTAACAGTACCTAGAGTGGAGGATCCGCTCTCTTCGAAGGCAAGATAGAAAATGCTTCTTCATCCAACGTCTCCCCACCAGCAAGGCTTGTTGTAGCACGAAGCCATGCATCGACATTGCATCCGTACTATTGACTATCTTCGATACGCTTAATGTCCATACTAATGACCGGCCGCGACGTCACCGCGACGGTGCTGCTACTATATTTTAAGTATAACAGAAGAAATAGAAATTCCCAGGAGTAGGTCGGCGTCTGGATCTGTGGCAATAGGCTCACCAATATTCTATAGTAAGATGTACACGTAACTGGTGAAACGTGGGAAACCACACTCTGTCTACTGCTCCGGAGATTATAGGAGTGACGTTGCGTTCTGACGAGATACTCCATACAGCTATGATGATGAAGACAAGTGATGAAGAAGCCCGAAAACTTAATCTTGACAAAACAAGTCAGCTACTGGTTGATGTAGGAGTCATGAAGTCTGCGAAACTGAGAATGAGAAAATGGAACAAGCATTCTGTAAGAATACAGATATGTGACACTCAGTGCTCTCTGCCTCACCCCGTAAAGAACCTAGTGTGACTAAATAATGATAAATAAAACGCCCCATTCCAAAGATAGTTTATTCAGTCATACGGACAATACTATCTATATATTAATCATATATCATGTTTAGGGTGGCGTCTGGCCGGAGTGCTGTCTTGGAGTCGACGGAGCGAACTTTACCTCCAAATTGATTCAAAAATATCACCGATGCGAAAAATACGTCAGCGTGTTAAAAGCTAAAATCACAAAATAATGCTATATTTTTCAGTTTTAAACGAGAACGATTGAGAGCCAATCGCATTGTTTTTTGAATTCTTTACAAAATCGAAACCATTTGCTCATAGGACATTACAATAGACAAGAAATAAATATAAGTCTGTGTTTAGTATATTGCTACTTGCCAGTAAATTAAAAAAAATATGATTTCACTTCATACTTCACACACACACACACACACATATATATATATATATACAGAATATATATATATATTCATTGATATGAGTGCGTGTATGTTTGTCTATGTGTATTACATATGGTGGTAGTGCATATGGCAAAATTCATTAGAAAAATTGTGACGAGTTCCAAAAAACTAACGCGGTAGGATCTTATCGCACATCCCGCGAGTAAAGTTATAAAAATTGAAACTATCTTCTGCGGAGTATAATTATAATTATGACCACAAAGAGATATGAGGAGAGTTTATACAGAAGACAAGTATTGGGGCCGAGGAGCTCTTTTCGGCTATTCAGAGTTTCACAGCATGCCGCAGAAGATGGATCTTAAAGCTTGTATGATCTGAATCTGTCCACCCTCCGGAAGCTCCGGTCTTAGCCGGGCGGCGACTAGGGCTCCTCGCCGGCGGAGCCCAGCACGGCACCGCTGTAGGCCAGGTCCCAGTAGTGCTCCACCTTGTGCTTCGCGAAGTGTTCGCGCGCCTGCTTCTCTGTGGGCATCACCTGGAGAGAATAATAATCTTGTTATTATATCATCACGACTGATACGTTACTCGATAGGCAGAGAGGAGCGAGTGCCAAATATCGCTATCCTTACAGAGCTGATATGCTTCTTCTACATTCATCACCCTCAACACAAGTATACCAGTTTTTAGAAACTTCTAACTCAACCATCATTCGAACGTGGCGAACGTCAACAATATCAACAATGGTATACCCTAAATGTGAAGTATATAGAACAATTTCTTTTCTTAACGTTATATGCTACTATGGCTGTAATCCTGCTAGTGGAGTGGAGAGAGTAGTACACTGCCACGTTTCACCAGTCACATCCACAATGTAACTTTTTTCTTTTCTTTTATAAATCTATTTATCGTTCCACCGTTGATCACGAGTCTGCTCACACACCAGGAGCAAGGTCAAATGCGGGTTGTCAGACATCACACACATGCAAATGCGAGTTAGCGGACTAAGTACTACGTACTACTAAGTAACAGCAGCCAATAGTATATCCACCTTGAACTTAATGTCCCCGAAGGCCCGGCTGGGCGCCACGCCTTCCCACACCAGCGTGCAGCTGTTCTTTTCGCCGCTGTCTTTGATTGTCTCCTCGTCCCACTTGATGCGGTGCAGCATCAGCCTGCACATACAGTTGTCACATTTATCCGACTCAAATGTAGACCAATGAAAACCTAAATTGGACTTTCCAATATCCCCCCTCCTTCACGAAGTATAAGTCCTAGTTAAGTATGCATTGCGACTTCCCCAAGATTGACGGCATCTCGTGAAGAAGCGCCTCGGATAAGACAGGCAGTAGACGGGGCTTTCCCGAAAAGTAAATACTATCTAAACACTAAATAGTAGTACTATCTAAACGAGTGTATTACATGTCGGTTGCCACTCGCCACACGTTGCTTACCGCACGTTGACGAGACTCTGTCGCGCTTACGGCCACATTATGTCATCACCGTCTCTTGATACAGAATGCCATTAGGAATTAAGTGCTCTCAGAAACCTAGAGCTCCCTTGACGTTTCAATATCACGTCCCTACGCAGCGATTTCATTTAGAAAGTTTAAAATTTACTAACTATATTTAGTTCTCTCTGTGTTCTTTAGTATTTTCATTTTTAAATACGATAAATATTATTAATGGATTTAATATAATTATTATTGATAGATGAACAAGTTTGTCAATGACGCGTGTCGTTGTAACTTGTAATTAAAGTAATATGTAGTATTAAGCTAAATGTGCGTAATACAATTTTCACTGGAAATGTACATTTATCACTTATAAATACGTAAACAGAGCTAGCTTCACAACAAGCGAGAAATAAACGCAAACATCACAAATAGTGTTATCATAGTACACAACGCACACAGGCATTTCGCGCCGTCCGCTGCACTTCAGTACAACGTGTAGGTGACAGATGCGTCTCACGCGGCGCTTGCGACTTTTTCGTCCTATGCTTTGCTTGATATAAAATTTTCCTAACGCTTGACGATTCAGAACGAGTTTCAACGGAATACGATAACAGGATCGGGCTCAATGGCGTGCTATTTGAGAGCCCTATATGTAATAACAAGGTTTAAATGGCTCACAGGAACGGACCGATGCAGTGACACTCAACAGCCCGTGAAAACTGCAAACTGCGGAATGAGCTTCCTTCGGAGTCGTTTAGAGTATGTTGTGACGTGGACTGTTTCGATGCTATTCTTTAAAAATCCCTTCAAGGCCGCCAACACAAGGTAACCCTTGATGTCGCAAATGGGCGACAGTCACCACCTACCGTCGGTTTTGCCGCATGCCTTGACCTTTCGATATAAAAACAAAGCGCGGCAGGGTGTAGGTGCAGGTACCTCTTGTACTTGGCGTGTTGGCGCGGGCCGCCCTCGGCCACGACGACGCAGCACCCGCGCTGCAGCAGCACGCAGCCCGTGAGGTGCAGCTGCCGCGCGTTCACCTCCACCTTGAACTTCGCGGCCGCGCACTCGAACAGGTCCTTCACCCTGCTCCCGGACACCGCCCGTCATACACTCCTCCATACGCGCCCTCACCTCACGCACGTATTAAGCTATTGCATAGCATTTATCGCGGGCTTTGAGCGCCGCGATCGAATCAAGAAATTCCGTAACAAAAATAAAAAACCTAACACCCCCCACTCCGCCTACCATGTATAGTTCTTACAATTCACGAGCGCGGCCGGTCTTTGGCTGTGTTTAGACGTGTACATGCACGGTGTGATAGTGTGCATGTTTGGATGGAGCGGTCAGTCACGAGCGCGCGCCCGCTCAGCTCACTTGTGCTTATAGCTCGGCCGAGCGTTCGCTTAACGTGTATGTATATGGTATGACTGTACGAAGCTCGCACGGATCGAGACGAGCTGCTCCGGAATCGGACGAATATGTAAGCAGCTGTTTGCGAAAAGATATCAAGTCTCAAACTTATGTTTCTTATTTCAGTTACCATAAACCTATAGTTTCAATGATAAAAAATCCTGAATAACCTACATGTA
>DWDT01003834.1:0-11861 GCA_018245595.1 Microceris scylla | reverse complement strand
TTTAAATATCACTTGCTATCATCTTAGAAAAAAAATTCTAAGATGTGTAGAAGTCTGCCAACCCGCACTTGGCCAGCGTGGCAGACTATGGCCCTAACCCTCTCAATATGAGGGGAGATCCGTATTCCAGCAGTGGAATTGTAATGGGTAGAAAAAAAAAAAAATTTTTACATATTTTTGTTTTTATGGGACCATCTTATCTTAAACTAGACATAGTCAAAACTATATTAACGCGAAATAAATAACAAGAAATAAGTCTGAAAAATCACGACTAGTACTACTTAGTGATGATACAAACTCCTAAAGTACCTACAAGGTTCAGTTGTTATACGTCTGTACCTATACATTGCGTTATTAAAATCACGTTTCACATTTATCACACTTGTAAGAAAAAAAAAAACATTTTTATTGTGTATACTCAAGTGTCTCGCTCTCAATTATCTCGTGAATCATTTTATTTCAATGTTGAAAGAAACCCGGTTGTTTAGGTGATCACAAACAGAAAAATAAACTCGGCGGTGATAGTAAGGCTTAAAACTTCGCCAAGATACAGTGTATTTGATTGAGTCTTAGAATAATTACTACGGCATATACGTCATGTTCTTCGCGCATTTTGTGAGTATAAAGGCAATTGAATTGTATAAAAACGACATCAAACTGAAGATTTATAAATACAAATAGTTATTGAATGTATTTTATAAAATTAAAAATGCATCTATATCTTATCTAACCAGCGGTCCTCGCTTTAGCAATTGGTCTCCCTAAAAACTAGTCCAGCAGGGCCGTCTTAGAAGGTCAGGTAGATGATGTCACCAAGGTGACCGTGGCCATACCTGCAATTAATGATAAATGGATCCATGAACCAATTAAACAATTACAACCAATATGTGTTTCAATGTTATTAACTTCACTGGTCTATTCCTTATCAATGCTAGACATTCAAAGCTATTACATGGCAAAGTAATTTCGAAGTAACCGTTTAATTCCTTTTATGCTGAACTTCGTGTTCATTGTTAATTTCAAAAACACAGCCAGAACATAAATAATTTAAATTTTAATCAGCTTCGCCTTTATTCCGTCTGGTTTTTCTTGCTAAGCCGGTTGCAAAGCTTAGGTACGCAACTTAAATACCAAATGATGCAGATCAATAAAATGCTAAGTGGATATTCCAGTTTTTGTCTCATCTTTGAAGAACATCAAACGTATAGTTACATGTATCTTAAATATTGATGTCATGTCTAAAGATATTAAATTTCATAATACTTTTTGTCGGTTTTTTTAGCATTTTAATTTGGAGGTAAAAAGGTTGGAGAACAGTGATCCAGAGTGGGTCAATGTGAAAAAGACTGTTTGAACCCAAGGACACTCATAGCGTTCGATTTTTGAAAGACAGTTATGATAACAATTGAATTCTGCTTGTACTGATAAATGTCCATAAGATTATGCTTAAGATTTGCAAGATAACCTTCAACATACAACATCGTACTTATCATCCAAAACTAAGTATGCACTCTAGTCGAGTCTGATATATTACGCTTGGTCGGTAAGCCATCCGTCGCGAACTGTCAAGAGCCCAACATGGTATGCACTGACAGCGTGTTTCGTATAAACCGAAGGTGTAGTAAAAATATATTGTACACTGAATTAGAAAATATTCCCCCAATAACTTCATTAGGACAGTCGATAGTAGAATTGTTCAAAGTGGGTCACTGCAATTTAATTAAGCGTTGAATAATAATAATTCTTCCGCCCACGATTAACGATAGGTTAAACAAGTTTCATTTGCCATTTGTATATGTTATCTGTGACATTTTTAGAAGTGATATCCATATTTGCAATAAATGATGCTATTTACCATTGAAGCGTAAATTTTATTGCAGGTGATAATTTATTGCTGTCTTGTTGAATTTCAAAGATTGATTACGCAATAACTCATTTACAAAAGAAACTGTAGATTTTCCAGCAGGTTGCCTTGTTTGCAGCAGTGTGGTGGAGTGTAGACGAGAAGATCACATTCACAAGCTTAACTAATCCAGCATTGCACTGTTTCCTCAGGAATGTGATTCACTGCAATTCCAGTTGCATCAATATGATGTATGGAATAAAACAGCTTGTATTTTACAAGGTTTCCATATTTAGCGATGTCACAATATTCCATCACTACTACGTGTCCATTTAGTTCCAATTCGATTATTTCCATGCTGATAAATACAAAAGTCACACAGTTACGTCATTCGTTAAAAGCGAAGTAGCAACAAAGCTACCGAGTGGAAGTCCATTACGTTAAGCGGAGCTCGTAGGTAACCTATTAACGGCTAGCCTCAATTTGCATTTCATGTGCGGTTCCATCGACATACGGCTATACGACTAAATGTATCGACCTAAAGTTTATGTTGCTTAATTATTTAATGCAATTTTATCGTAACCACATAACATCACGCCTGTATTCCCCAAAAAGGTAGACAGAGGACTTTAATTTACTCCCAGGTTTAACCAGTTACGTTTACATCCCATGGCAGTGAGCCTATTTCCATACACCGGGCATAGATCCAGACTCCGAGCCACTACAAGAAATTCTAAATTAGAAAAATCCAACAGTACGACCCAGGATTTGAACCCAAGACCTCACGATCAGCAGTCGCGCTTGCAACCATTCGACCAACGAGGCAATCATTTTATCGTCCTCTAGTTTTATGCATTTTAACCACCACTAGGCACAGACATGAGTAAATGCAGAATGAAAGGATTCTAAGAACTGTAACACTGTATATATACCTGTAGGTTTACAGGGATTTCAAGACAAACAAGATAGTAGGATGGTAGGAATCTTCAATAGCTGTACTCAAATTTATTACAATGGAGAGATAAGCAAACCACGTGGAAATTATCCAAGGACTAAAATATCATAATAATTTTCCTTGTCAAATTTGATGTTTGGTATATAAATAAATGCAAACATGCAATTTATTACAAACATACTCCGAATACTTTGAATAGTATGAATCATATATAGATACTCAATTCAATAATTATTTTCGTTCAATAGATGCTTTTGTACACATAGAACGTAAGAACAACACAGAACACTGTAAAACGTGGGTAGATCTAGTCTTTTAACAACGCATCAAATTCGTGGCAATCGTAATATTGCACAGAGAAAATACACTGGGCGTCATGTGAATCCTTATTGCGATAAACATAACGACTACATTGGTATAGTTACTTTTTAATATACCGTCATACATAAAATTGTAGATGGTATTGCATCGTATGTGCAATAGACGTTCGAAGGTCGACTAAGGTAAACCCGGCTTAAGTCAAATTGCATTCTACTAGCAAGCGAAACATGAATCGAATGGAGGTCTCTCAATATCCACAAATAATATAACTCTTATTAAAGCACAAGTAGATTTAGCAAATAAAAATGTTAATACACGAATCGTAATGACAAAAATATATTTGTATTGGTAAAGATTGGACATTGTAAATCCGAAGAAATCAAAACTTAATTGAGATTTCAAATACATAATGATGACCAGTCTTCATTCAGTTGTTTTAAGAAAAAGAATCTACAGCTCCAGTCGATCATGTAGCATATGTTGCAAAGGTCTTCGGTAAAAATTCAAAGAATTTAACAAAAGTACGTCCAATTACCTTATGTTTGCCAATGTTCTTATCAATAACTGAAAACCTTGAAACATTTAATTTTCTGCTTAGTACATATCCGTGAAAACAAAGGCAAACAGCCAAATTGGACAATAAACTTAACCGTTGTATCGTATTTAGTACAATTCATGATCATTTGCTATAAAGGGCTTTGAGCATGCAACGCTTTGTTTAAGTTATTTTCCATTTACTACAGTCTCGTATTCGTACACTGCCCGCGAGCTAAAATTAAATACATCGGTTTCGTACCATTTTTGTCCCTATATGATATTTCATATACTTTTAGGTTTCATGATTAGTAATGCATTTTCTCGTGTTAAGCAAAGACTATCTTGTCTTTACTGGTTCTGAGAAAAAACATTGTCCTTAACAGTAGTAGTATCAATAGTCCAGGTCTAGAATTATCGTCTGTCTTGTCGCTATCAATAGTAGGTAGACGCCAGGTCGTCGACTCCAACCGGTATACCTTCGCATATCTCCAGGCTTTACATGAATAATTCATTGATAAGCATGTTTACAGAACTTAGCTTAATGTAAGCATGGATGCAATTTAACGTATTGTTCCAAGGTGTACGGTGTTTGCCGAAGATTAGAAAACAAAATAGGCTTAAATTGTTTACTCGCTTCAAATTACGAGTAGTTTGATATTTTTAACATACCTAAGTTTGTCACTATCATATCTCCTAACCAATAAATCTATGCAAAATTATTTTAAAGTTTTTAGGACACAAGAATTATAATTGAAAAATGACACCAGCAAAGTTAGTCTTCCATAAACTAATGAGTGTATTGATAGCTGGAATGTTTTTCCATAATTCAGTTCTAAGTAATTGTATTATGGCTGATTTATTTAACGGTATTATGCCATGACGTCTATCAATATACTATATTTATCAAACAGATGCTTATGTAAAAGTGATCATTAACAGGGAAATTAATTACTTGCAAAGTTTTTAAGATCTTACAAACGTATTTTGATCATTGAAATGTAAAATGGTTCTTGTAAACCCTCATTGCGTTTTTATACTGGCCTTCACAGCTGTTCCGATTAAAACGATGTCAAAGTTTCTTTTATGTCTTGGCCCATTCATACCCATTTGGATCTATTGAGATCCCTAAACAAAAGACTGTGCAGCTCTTTGTCATTATACAGGCATCAAGAGCTCTTTTGTTCTGAAAATGTGCTGGCTTTAGTAGCAAATAAAAGGAAATGTTGGTGCTAAAACTTAAAGGATACCTGATAAGTTAACAGAAATAGTAGCGGCAGACAACAGTGCGAATATTCAAAGGGACTTGGTGATCTATTTTATTAATACGCTATTAGGAAGGTCGCTCACGGCGAGTTTTTGGACCAATACAGCGCCACGACAAACGCGATACACTCGTGATGTTATCGCGGGTCGGATTTCTGCTCTAACGAAACACGCAACAGCATCGATACTTCGCCTTCAAGGCCTTTAACGTCGCAGCACCCATTGCCTCTTTTACCCGAGGTCTCCTAAAATGGTCACGCGTTAGTAACAAAGCAGTAGCGATCTGCATCGCCAATAGCCGAGTGACTGAATCGCGTCTGTCGGCATTGCATATGCTACTAAAAGCTGAAAGGAGCGGTAGAGAATCGCACTACTGTGTCGGTGCAAAGTCGCCGCCTGTGATCTCCCTTACATCGGACAGTTTACGATTTAGTAAATTATAGCTTTTTATTTAATGAAAACTTCGTTTCGCCCGTTCAGTAATGTTATTAGTAAAGTAACTAAACAATATTTTTACGTTAGATGAATAAAAATTGTGAAACCAATTTCATGACCAAAAATACAATAGGAAAGGTTAATGACATACGAGTATAATTACTTCGCCCTAAGTACATAAGGTCAACTTTTATTGTCTATTAGGAATATTTTTAATACACCATATTTACCAATAAATAATACTTGTGATTTTGTAGATACTTATACAGATTTTTGAATACCCCAATAAAAAACAAACACTCACTTAATGTTTCTCGGCAATCTCCACAAGTGAAGCCTTCAGAACAATTAATAAATTGTTCTGAAGGAAGATTTGTGATCAACAGTGGAACGATACAAAGACTTGCTGATGATAATGATAAATCTTTGAAAATATGATCTTCAGGTTTTGAAGGCAAATAACACAGACTGTAAATTTATTAAAGAAGAAAGAAAGTAATGAATCTGGTCGATGTAGTAAAGCTATTTTATTTTTATGAGACGAGGTTTACGTGCCAGAACTTGGCACTTCTGGTATGAAAACTAGTTCGGGACTCGGTGAAGTGCGCTTCATTACTGACGGAGAATATTTGGGTCAGCCGCTACAGCTATTCCAGAAAATCTTCGTTTAATGTATTAAAAAATGGCGTGCTACGTTTATCTTGTTATTCTTCCATGGAATAGTTTCAATTTCCTCGTAAAATGGGCAAACATCTATTAAATTATGGTTTTATGATTATTATCCGTCTTGTGAGCTCTGAACAATGAAACGACAAAAACACTGTTTGTTCTCTTGATAGATTTTATATAACAAGATATTATTTTAAAATGATTTCGCCGGCTTAGATATGTTTTAAATTCACTACACATATATAAAAGTCAGTTTTTTAATCAATATCTAAACATAGCAGTACTTGCAGCGTATTCCGGTTGAAATCATCAACATCATAATTTTCATAACCTTCATTTTTCTCATCAATATCATCTTCTACATCATCATCATCATTTCTGTCATTGTTATCCCCATTCACCGCTTTATTTGTTTTATTATTGAAAATAAACCTTTCATAACGAGAAGGTTTGAGATTCATGTCTATCGTATCTACCACTGCGATTGAACTGAATTAACACACCTTATAGTAAATTACGGAGAACTCTAAAGTTTTCTCACGACGTTTATCTTTTCGGTTATAGCGCATGCTATCTAATGTTAAATACACACATGAAACTCAGGTCACTTCAATGCAAGAGGTCATGTCTTAGTAAAAGTCGATTGTGACATCTTAATGTAGCCTTGGATTACTAAATTTCTATACAAATATATGTATTTACGATTTCGTTTTGTCACGAATGAGCTCATTCCTACAATATTGGTAATCAGTTTGTTATATCTGCGCTGACAACATATATTTTTCTCACAATTCACGCTTCTTCACTTCCTCAGTGCATTTGAATTCAAATGTTTGATTAAAATCTCTATGAGACAGGCTGTTTACCAAACCCATTGTCTATTATATTTTTTATTATTCTATTTCATGTTCTATTCATTTCATTATTTTATGCTTTGATTGATCTGGGATTATAGACAGATATAGATAATACAATAACCATTGCATTTCGTAAACAAAAACTCTAGCGAATTAAGGTAGGTAGTAAAAAAGATCTGAGGACAGATATACTTATCATTATATTAGTCAAGTATTGGGGTGTTCGCAAGTGTGTCCTTTGTCCTATATTCATAATCCACCAGTTATTGTTCCTTTGTTTGTTTGTATGTATGTAATCTTCGCGTTGTTACAAATGAGGTCATACTGTACATTGTGTGGACTGCGCGATTATCTTGTTTGAGCTTTTATTAAACCCACCGTGTCATTTCTAACACCGTCATTTTGGTAGGTGCTATTTCATTGTACGTTTTTGTGAAGAACCTAAATGTCTGTTCCATTTGTTAATTCACACCTGACAGTTTCAGAGAATAGGTACCTACTTCGTGTCTTTACAATATTGTCTCTGCTAGTATATAAAGACTCTTATTTGATTACTGACTCTTTTAAATGAAACTAACGTATGTGGGTTCGATTCCAACCCGATCAAAGAGTTTTGTGATAAGCATAAGCATTTATTGTGAGTCTTGAGTAAAAACAATTATAGTAAGTGTGGGGACAAGACCTTTGTTTTTGTGTGTGCCCCCTAAGATATCTTACTTATGAGTTATTTGCTTAATGAAGTTACATTAAATACGCATATGTTGAGTTCCACATGCATATGTTCTAAGCACACCATTCTTCCTGACACGCTGCTTTACCGGTTTACCCTTTACATTGAACCTAGCTCTAACGTGACCTAACCCTAAAATAATGCGTGAAAATGTAAATATTGATTTGCTATTGATATTACATTTCCAAGTGTTGTACTAGCAAGGGCGGGTGGCGATATCGATTCAGTCAGCAAACATAAATTTCATGTTTACGACAAGTATTTGCTCTGTTACATAAATAAGGTCAGATACCGACTGATAGGAGAGTTACCTACAAGTCGCTGAAACTGGCGTGCATGTTTCAATAGAGTGATGAAAATAGAAGAAGCACGTCAGGATAGAGACATTGAGCAGAGAGATATTTCACACTCTGTGCTCTCTGTCTGCCCCGTAAGAGACCTGGCGTGACGGCATTAGAAAAATAAATTAAAATCGTCGTTAACATAAATAAAGGGAGTTAATGTAGAAAAGTTGTTCGCTAAGGTTAACGGGGAAACTAAGTAGGAATAAATGTTCTCCAAACTTTATTTCGTTCCCAAGAGATACGAGTACCTACAGTTCCGGAATCTATTCGTGGTGGAGTCAAGTTTTTGTTGGTTCGATTCGTTCCATTTCAATTTAAATCGCTCTAGAGTTTTGCAATGTTAACGTGTACTTTTTTATACTTACTTAAATGACCAAATTGAAAATTTTTCAAGTAAATTATTTGAATATGATAACATCGTAAGAAAACCTGCACGTAAAGTGATCTATTATGATTTCTAAGGCGTGTAAAGTCTGTCAATGCGCAATTAGCCAGCCTGGCAGGTTAGGAACATAAACCTTCACTCTCTGGTAGGGTACCCGTATTTAATTATGACTTTATAAATTACATTCCCTTAATTTTAGACTCGAGAAATAAAAACGTTGCAAATACGTGGGTATATGTGGAAATGATTGACTTTCATGTTCTGCACCCTGCTGAAAGCCTGTGGTTGCTAGATGTAAATTTTATGGGAATGAGATAAAAGTCGGGAACCCGAAACAAATTGTAGATGTATGTATGGATATGATCATATATCTACGTAATATATAACTTCATCTGTGTCTTATAAAGCGTTGACCATGTGTATGTCAAATTGTTTACTTTGGACTGCTGCAAATCACCTCAGACACTTTCACTTTTTACATTCCAATGTTGACTCATTTGAATATTTAGAGTCATTGAAATATTCAAATACTCATATCATACATACGTCTAAATACATACGTCTCGTAAAAAACGAAATCAGTAAAATTACGAAAATATTTGCACAGATGACAGTAACTTTTAGGTGAGATTTTTGCGGGATAATAACTATTGTAGAGATCTCTTGTATAGCAGTTTAATTGATAATTTGATTATGGACATGATTTACATTACTCATTGGATTGGATTAAAATCCAATGCAATAAATAAATCATTTGAAAGCAAAAAGGAACCGGATAAAACTTCCAGACTGCATCCCTGCCAGGCGCCAAGGAACCGCTCACGTGCCGCATTGCTCTAGTTTTAAACCAGCGAAGTATGTATGTACGTATTATATTTAATACACATATGATATTTTAATAAAATCGTATATTATTTATCGATGATCAAACTTTGGAAACACGTCTCGCCTTGTCGTGAATCTGTAATGTCCCAAATAAAATTAATTGTTAAATAAACCACTAAAAAAGTCAATCTTTCAAAATTACCGCAGATAAATTACTAGATTGTTGTTATTCTATAATATATATACCTACGCGTCTTCGATTTAAAAAGGGTTGAGGATATCGCGCCCTTATTCGTTTATTTACTTAAAATGAATTCTCATCAATTTCTAGTAATAATAAATAAAAAGTGTAATTGGAAATAAACTTGACTTTAATTAATTCAAACTAAATTAGGGCGATTATTATCGAAATTAATACACAGCACGAATAAACAAATTGTAGATAAGAAATGAAAAAGTGGGCCATAGAAAATTGTAACTGGCAGAGAATGCCAATAAGCATTAAGTCCGCCCATTGTATAAAACAAGTGTCAATAAATATAAATAAATACAAATAGGCAAATCTAAATACAATTGAATTCGTCTTTTCTTAGCGTGTCGACGCCAATTAGTGCCATCGTGGTGAAAGGATTAGCCTATCAGCGTGAATAACTTTTTGATAGCCCAGGGTGACTACGCCTAATGGCTTCCTAGGTACGTTGTTCGGTGAGGCTGCTTACATGCATCTATATTAAACGTCTGCTTGGGATATTGAAAAAAGCGTAATTGATACTCATATAGTTTTAGAACGATACGTATACAAACTTGCGTTAGGAAACAAACTCCCATATGTTTTTGTCTATCTCCATGTCTCTCTGACTGCTTGTTTGTATAATAAGACCTATCTTTGTAACGGCTCAATCGACGAATATTAAGATCTATCTCTGTAACGGTTCTTTCATTAGTAGATGGGAGTGTTTTCAAAGATTCAGGAGGGAACGGAGCGCCATCAATTACTTAATTGATGAAACTCATGCCTATTAATAGATCTGCAACATGAACAAAGTGGCTTCACATTTACGTAGCATTAATTAGTAAGTTTGACTTATAGATGTTCTAATATCAATCAATAATGATGTATAACAAATTATCTTTCATACGGCGTGTGCATGTACGAGTATGTGCATGTATTTTTAAGAATCTTTTTATTTTTAGCCGGCTGACAATGAATTTTTTTATTATGTTTATAATAACAGTTAATCAAATGACACCAAAGGGGAGTCTCTACATATAAATTAATTTCTATAAAAACTATGTGGACTACAGTCAGTCGCACACATGCGGTTCTGTGAATCAAAAACAATGTAAGTTACAGTCTCCATTGTCTCACGTTACGCAATGAACGGGCAGCGATACAAAAGCCTGCGAACGAACCCGGCCCATCGACCAGCGTGGTCCCGTGACCTACTTCTGCGGGTCGACGACCGCGTGACGTCACGCACCCCACCCCCACCCCGCCACGTCATCCCGGGGGTGTAGCCGCTCGAGGTCACATGTTTGCCGTGCCGCGAGCGGTGCGGACGTGCGTTTGGATATCAAATAATTCAGTTGTGAATATTTTGTGCCCTCTGCGACGGAAATGACGATTATAGGTATGGATGATGTAACATTTTTCTGTGCAAATTTTTTTCACTTACATGCCATTATTGTCATGTGTTTATTCAGATCTGTACGATTATGTTAACGAGTTCCAAATTTAACATCCAATCGGATAAGATAATATGTTAAATCACACTTTCGTTTAGACTAGAGGTTTTCATAAGGTAGGTATTTTTTCAAAACTTAGTATTATCATTGCCATGTACCATATGTAGCAAAAGACGGGTTATTAATTGCGAGTTTAAAATCTACCCTATAGAAAAAAAAAACTACTATGTGCCATTGAAGTAGTTATCGTCGTATGGTGTAAGAAAGACTAATAGTTAATAGTTTTTCAATTCAAACTATATCTGTGACCTTGAAATCTACAGACTTCTATTAATACAACACAAACACGACACGCCTGATTGATTTTTTGTGACTTTGACATCCGTAGTGGGACTCCTTGTTGAATTGACAAGTCGTATTGAGCCAAGGTTACAAATGTATTATACTTGAAAATTAATTAAGTGGAATTCTAATACATAACATCACGACTGTATTTCCCTAAAGTTGTAGACACAGAAGTGTTTACTATATATGTTATATATCCCATTACGGAATAGGGAATGAGCCTATTGACTTACACCGGGCAATAAATTCATACTCCGTGCTACTACTGGGAATTCCAAGTTACAAAAACCAATATTGCTTTGCTCTACCTTTATTTATTAGTAATAATAGCTTTATTAAAGTAGACATAGGACAAATCCCTCAGGTGAAATAGAAATAACTTCATTATTAAATTTTTTTAGGGCTTAATGACTAGATTCACTTTGACCGGTTGATTTATTTAAAGATAACGCGGTTGTAAGTAGTTTGTCGTTTCCAAGGTTCGAACTACAATCTCCGCAATACATTTTCTATCATATTTCTTCAGCTCTATGACCACGAAAATGCAATAAATATATGATATTTTCTATAAATATATGATATTTTCAATAAATACAGGGTGTCCCAAAAAGAATGGTCAAGCCGGAAACACCTGATAGCTGAGCTATTGAGGACCCACAATAAAAT
>DWDT01003833.1:0-11862 GCA_018245595.1 Microceris scylla | reverse complement strand
TTTCTAAGATGATAGCAAGTGATATTTAAACTTAAAACGCACTTTTTGTAAAGAGGTGCGCGCCGTGGGCTTGAACCTGGCACCCCCGGAGTGAGGGGCTGAATTCTTAACCACTAGGCTATCACTGCTTGTAAAATACTTCAATTCTTTAACATAGCTCAAAATTAGCATTAGAAATTATTAATTAAATTTAAAGATAGAGTTTATTTTATATCATTAACAGGTAAGCAACTAATTTAATTCATTCAATCTTCTTAGGTACTTACTAACATTAACGATTACATAACCTGTGAGGCTACATAGTTCGCTGCGCAGTTAGAAATATGTTACCGTACAAGGTATTGCGAATACTTAGTTGCTATTTGCTACTGGTTAGTCTACCCGTTCAATCATTACTACTCGTGTTGAGACGTATTCAAATGAAATAATTTTGTTGTTCAGAAACTACAAAGCTTACACTTAACTAATGATAAATTAATAAATGAACGATGAATAAATGAACATATTTATGCTGAATAACTAAACCAATGATGGATGATCTGTGGTGGAAATATATTTCAATTTTCATAGTTAACGTTTCTTAAAAGCAGAATGGATAAATATTTTCAAACACATTTTACATAATCGCGTGTAAAAAGATAATGTGTTAAGCGTTACGGTAGTTAGGACGGCATTGAGCCGTGTTTTTGCTGTCAATAGTGCATTCTGTATTCTATTTTTAAAAATATTGACGTGTGCTCTACCCGTCGTGTTGAAACGCAGTTTTTTTTCTCATGAACAGTAATGTTTTTGAATGGTAAAATAAGATGTCGATTTGTCAGTGACGTACTTGTACTGCTATCACTAAAGACTTTAGCCACGAATAAACTGACAAAACTGGCTGTTTTAAGCAGATACGGATGATGAAATTTTGCATGTTCTTTCTCTCAATGAAAGGTGGAGGCGATAATCTTCCTATCACCAATCTACAGAAGATTGTCAAGTCCATGTATGTATATCAGGTAGTTAAGTATTTTGATTTGCAACTCCTTTATATCTGACGAGGATGAAAATATGGTTGACAGAAATATGAGATTGAAATACCATCCATACCTACTTCTTCCTTGGGCACGCTTTTCGTGGTAATCGATCTAACAGCAGTTAGACCAGTATGGCTGAAGATGTTAAACACTGGCGCTGAATAGTACCATAGTCTGTTCGGCGCAAAAGTAAACACGAAACAGGAACAAATCCTGCTAACTCCAGCCAGGAAGCCGATAACGCTATCCTGCACATTGTACTTCTTGGATAAGATGGTGATGCAAAAGAATGTACCTGTGAACAGAGCATTTTAAGACCATGATAATAATGATAATTATTGTTATATCGGCACGCCTAGTCCCTTGCACGAGAGGGTAGGTAGGTAACGGGTGCCACAAGCATAAAGTGTTAAGCTACAACAATTTTTATTTCTAAACCCCAGAGGCTTACAATAAGAAAATATCAAGCCTTTGTTTGTCCCTATATCACTATATTTTAATTTAAGGTCAAAGCAAAGGGACCGGTAACATTTTTTTGCCTGGAGCTGGTTTGTTACTTTAAGCACTTCAATAAAATTTGCTTATAACCCACTTAATTAGGGCTCTTGGGCAGGTTTTTTAAGGCTGTTCGGGTCTTTTTGGATCCAATAAAAGTGTTATTGCACCTAAATTCGAATTTTTGCGTATAAATGTTCCTAATTCTCAAAAATCTTCACCAACGCGAATTGTTGATTTTTTTTCTGGGTAGTATATAAAATTTATTTTAAGACCAATAGACCGGTGGATCCACTTGATGTCATTGGTCATTACTGCTGCATAAGAATGTTTACAGTACGAGAATAGTTGTTACCTCTTTTTTTGCTTTAAAACAAAGTTTCTTCTATATTTTATTTTAAGATAATTTTATCATAGTGATGGGGAAGAAATATAATCAAGTAGCAGCCAGGTCTCAGTAAAAAGAGGGTAGATCGCCCTCATACCAAGCGGTCTGGCGACTAGAAGAAAACAGCGGGATGCTACTGGATTCGGAAAGTGGTGATTATGTCAAAATGCTCAGGAAATAAAAGAACACAACAAGCTTATTTCATATTTGGATCGCTAAAAGAACGTTTATAAATCCTTTTCTTGTGAATATGCATGGGTTTTATTTTGTTTCAAATTGCATTAAACATTTTCGCTAAACATTATTAGCCTGTGGTAGTCTACTGCTGGACATAGACCTCCCCTAACAAAGCCCAGAACAGGATTTTAGTCCATAGTCCATTGTGGAGACTATCGAATATCGCGACCAGCCGCACCTAAGTTTTGTTACTCAAAACTAATAAAATTTGTTTGGAGTCATGCCAACACTATCAGCGGATTGTATTGCCAAGTTCACATGATAACGGACGGTCAAGGTTAAATTAACCTTCACTACTATTGCAACTGTAACAGTTAGTTTATTTAGTGTTTTGAAGCGTGCGCTGTGATATCGCGCTTATTAAGAATGAAGAAGCCATATCAGGTGACATTATCTACGTAAACCGCGTTTTTTGATAACCACAAGTTTTCAAACAATCGCGCGTTTTCTATCAAACGTGCGTTTTCTAACAACCACGCGTGTTTTAACATCCGCGCGTTTTCTAACAACCTCGCGTTTTCTAGCAAACGTGCGATTGCATATGTGTACAATAAGGCTTCTTAGTTCTTCAAACGCGCGTTATTAAAACCTGCGATTCAAAACGCCAAATGTGTACTTACTGTTATACATAGAAGTTGTGTATAACAGCACTGATAGTTAAGTCGTATTATATGTTTAATTGTGAGACAAAAATTAAAATCTGGGTCATGACTCCAAATGAACTTGATGATGTTATCTTTGAAATAAACTTGTAAATATTCAGGTTAAAACATTGACCTCGGAAGTAATAAAATTTTAGAGCAAGAACACATTAAGATATATTCAATGACAGTGTAGACATTACGGTTGCTAGATGTAGACAATTGTCTGACACAAATCGCACGTGAAAATATATTTCATTTTCGACGTAGTTTGTTCTCTCACTACCTTACGTAAACGAAGCTGGGATTAATTTATAACTTAAAATCCCCGAGGGATCGAACTTCACAGACGGGGCTCATTTGTCGCTAATTCAATTTACTGTTAAATTATTTCTAGTGATCAGAATTACATATGTGCTACTTTTTTGTATTTGTCACATTATAGACATGGACGGAATGTAATAGCATTTTTTATGGGAGGCCAATTCAGCATTGGACTGAGACTGGCTAACAATGATGCAGATATTGATGGTAAAGATGACGATAGTGATACTGATGATGATGATGACGTTGATGATGATGAAGATAATGATGAAGGTAATGATGATAATGATGTTTTTAAAGATAATGTCGGTTGGATGGATGGTAATAGCGTTATTGCATTTCGTTCAGTTGAAATTGACGACATGGATGATTCAATGCATATCATTGCATTATAATTCAATCGACAACTGCCTACATGCAATACAAGATTGCATTTGCATGCACATACGCATTGAGATATATAGTTCCAATATATACCACATAGTGAATGTTAATATAGCTAGTATTGGTCATGAATTTGAGGCTGCACTATTATTATGATTATATCCTTTATGGGGTCCATAGACAGCATCAATTGCCCAACATCTTTATCCTTACAGAACTGATGTGTTTCTTCTACATGTATGATTAATTTATAGTTCCCAAGTGGTTTTTCTTTTCACTTAGTTGCAAATTATTTATTACTTTAAATGGATTTGGAATTAAGAATGTCTGTTAAGTCTGATTGACTATTTTAAGTTTGAAATCTATTAAATTTAAGTAGTGTCCTACAAATCCGTTTACCATTAAACATTCGGTTTTGATCAGAAACCGTTTTAAGAGAGCCTAGTTTTCACTAATTCCATTACACATTCCATAACGGGATAGGGGTTGAGTCTATTGCCTTACATCGAACACAAATCCAAACTCCGAGCTACTACTAAGAATTTCGTTGCAAAAACCCACTTTGAACGATGCGGGAGATAACTCCCGTAGGTAACTAACAGTCGCGTGCGCAACCACTCGACCAACGTGGCAGTCAGTTTTAAGAGACGCAGTAGGTATTGATAAATGCACAACATTATCAAATAACGCGCCTTGACCTATGTTAAGAAAACAAAGATTGGCGTGCGCGCAAGATTGCAATGCACTCAATGAAGACGTTCATCGTGTTGCGCTGATAGCGAATGATAAGTGAACGTAATGGAATAAATATTTCATTCACAATAAACGCGCTTATAAATTTTGTAATTTGATAATGATTTTTGAATACCACATACCACATTTATGTACCACATGGTGTCTTGCAATTCACGTGAAAAAAAATTCCTATATATGTATGTATATGTCAAAACATAGGTACTATGTTACAAGTGCAAGAAGTCTGTTATAAACTTTTTGTATAATGTTGATAATGGAGTGACAATCATAAGATTTTTAGGAATCTCATAGGTATAGTTTTGGAAAATCTCCATACATCTGATCCCAAATTAGCCTATGATTTGGTGACCAGACGGCTGATACGCGATATAATTATAATCACAAATACATAAATATAATAATAATATTCATATACTGTAATAAAAAAGGTTTAAGTCCTTTTCTATGGAAAAAGAGCATAATATACTCGTATATCTGTACCTTTCACCTTTTGAAATTATATGTCTTCTCATCATGGGTTTTAATGTCAAGGATACCTACATTCATTTCAAAATAAATTAAACACGAACGCCCTAATTCATAAGCTTTCAAAAGTAGTGTTTTACTAAAGGTATGTTCTATCCCTCTCTATCGTATTTCAAACGAATCGAGTGTGAACGGTGCAACATTAAACAGTTAATACTTAGTGGCTATGAATAGGGAGGCAATTACTCGTAGTTTAGAGTTTACAAGTAAGCGATTTTCCATTCACTTGGTTGAAATTCTTAATGAGCCTGATCTCCTGTTGCAAATAATTCAACGCCTTAAATTGTTTTTAAATTCAGATCGCCTTCTAAAGGACTTAACCTTTTTCATGATTACCTAAATAACTTCTTTAAAAACGTGTGGTTACGAATTCTGTGATATCATGTAGGTAATCCTTGAAATAACCTTGACTTGTTTTCGTAATATACAAAACATATTTTGATTTAAATGTTTATATGTCGTAAGTTGAAACTTTATATGTTGATAAAAATTTGTGCAAACAAGGAAAGAACAACGCTATATCGTCAAGATTATAAACATTCTCAAGTAATGTGTTCAACATTGGCAAGAACAATGATTTAATGAGATATGATTTGCGCGTACTGGTACGTGACGGTATAGTGTACTATAGGAAGCTTGCAGGATACATATGTGTGTAACACAATATACATAATATATATTGTGTGTGTGTGTGTGTGAATTCTTCCATTCAGGTTCCGAAACGTTTTTTTGAAAGCTTGTGAAAGTCTCGCGAAAGGAGTTCTGACGCTCTTTCCGCTCGAAGTATTTCGTAATTCTCACTTGTTTCAATTGTATGTAAGTTTGAAAGTTGTAGCGCGGAGTGGCCGCGGTCTAAGGACGGTGAATAGCCAGGAAGGCTCCTTTCGAACGGTCGGTAAATGACCGTCACTAAGAAATTTTCAGTGTTTTAATCGTAACAATGGTAACTGCCTCGTTGGTCGAGTGGTTGCAAAGCGCGACGGCTGATTGAGAGGTCCTGGGTTGGAATCCCGGGTCAGGTATTATTGGATTTCTCAACTTAGATTTTCTAGTAAACATTTCAAATCGTGGCCGGGAGTCTACATCTGTGTCCGGTTTATGGCAATAGACTCATCACCTATTTAATGAAACGTAAAACGTAACTGAAGACACGTATGAATGTACTACATTCCTTTGCCTGCCCGTCGGCTGTGGTTGTTATCTGTTGATAATTGTCCCGTTTTCCAATAGATAGCTTTTCTTCCTACCCGCATACAATATATTTTTACCTTAGAAGCGCAATAATAGAATTGACTATGGATCTGTATAACTAACGGAGAGATATGAGTTAGGCCAAGTAGTTGTGAGATAAGCAGAGAGCACGGAATGCAAAATGTCGATATATTTACAATCCAGCAGTTCAAATTCCAGCTAAGAAATATTGTATACAACTATTAGTTTAACATCCTGGGTCAAAGGCCTTTGACTCACCTTTTATAACAATTCTTTGTCAATGTTTATCCCATATCTACCGGCTTACAACATATTTATGTACATACATATATTGAAACAGTTTTGCATGCAAAACAGTACGTAAGCGTAAAACTTTAAAGTGTCCAGGTGTTTCATGTTTTTCTTTACTGGTGTAGCAAATGATACTCGATTATTAAAATGCACAAAATTTTTTAGTAAAAGAGTTAAGCGTCAGGATTCGAACCCAGGACCCCTACAATGGAACGTTGAATAGTCATCATCACCATTAGTTTGTGTTAGTCTACTGGAAGATATATCTATAGCCCCCACGCGGTGCATGTGGGTTAGGTCTTGCAGATGACAGGTTCCAGGCATTTAGGCGTGTCCCGTTAAATTGTGGTACTTTGTTATTAGCATATCGCCAGAGCCTCGACTTTTGTATAGTAGGGTGCACCATAAACAAACGAGACTGGTTTAGGCCTATAAGACGAAACTTGGGACTTTTTATAACCCTCTATAGTAATTAAGCAAATAAAGTATGCAACTATCTACTTTCGCTACCTTTTCAGGGATCAACGGCGTGAAGCCATTGATTTTTATTTTTTAATGTCTAGC
The DNA here is from genome assembly GCA_018245595.1 of Microceris scylla. Classification (NCBI taxonomy): domain Eukaryota; kingdom Metazoa; phylum Arthropoda; class Insecta; order Lepidoptera; family Hesperiidae; genus Microceris; species Microceris scylla. The sequence goes on along the minus strand of DWDT01003833.1, from coordinate 5,026 downwards.
ATGAAATAGACTAGACTCATAATCTATTCTAGGTAAATGATTTCAATATTAAGTTATATTGTTATTAAAACCGTTCATTTAGTATTAATATACTATATCAATGGGTTCGTTAAGAAAAGCGCAAACAGAGCTCTCCTTCAAAGCCCGCAATCCATTAGCCATTAATCGGGTGTTGCGAATGTCCATAGGCGACGGTGGCCACTCAACACCAGGCGGCCCGTCTGCCTTTTTGTTGGGCTAAATAATAAGGAAAACCGTAACTATCCTCACCAATCAATCCGAGGACGATGTTGATGGTGCCATAAACGCTGTACTCCAGTTCGTTTAAGTTGAACTTGCGTATGGCATATAAGTAGCTCACTTGTGAATCACCTGCAAAAACAATTGAAAGTTACAATGCGTGAATCGCGAGCGCGCTGTTATCACTTGGTTGTTACTTGAAAGTGTCACAGTTGAGGTTTAAAATTGGGAATTTTGGAATAAGGCTTTTATTTATTTATTATACTTAAGCTAGCATTGACCGCAATAACACTTAATTGAAAGCGACATGCAGCCTAGGATATAGCACGATTGTCTAGAAAATATACGCCGAAATACGAAAATAAATATGGTATCTCTGTCTTTGCATTAGCACTCTGTACTGTAAAATTTTAAATCCTACTGCAATATAAAGGCGATGAATATATCTGAATAAAAGAATAATGTTACATTATTATTTTATTCAGATATATGCATTATTTTGAAATATTTTCACACATTTAATAAATATGCAAGCATAGAAAATATTTAAGCATTTACACATAGTAACGGGGTAGAACAGTAAATAACGAAGATGACAATATTATCTGTGTTTACCTGTGTTTACCCGAAACAATAGAGAGCCACTTCCACAGAAAAGTGTAGCAAACCCACCGTTCATCGTTCACATGTTATACGTTCCATGAAATAGGGGGTCGGGTGATAGATAATTAATCAATAAATTATGGTTAATTTTCCATACTAAAACTTCATGACGAGTTGAGAAATTTCTGTCATATGCCTTACCTAACTACACTCCGTTTTTTAATATGTTACTATGTTCAACGTTTAGAATACTGTCGTCATGGCGATTCAATATGCAGAAAACATATCAAATACGTACAATAGCTCGGTAGGTAACGAACATTTTCCCTTCGTTCGTTGTTATAGTATTACACGCGAGACACGAGTATAAAGGACTTCTTATAAATATATAGAAAATGTATTATTATTAATACCGGTCTTACATGCAACTTTAGAAGAGGTATCTTTGCTGGTTGTTTTTAATTCCAACCTATTGTTATTAAACAGGTATTATAGCGTATTGGTATTGAATAAAAATAAAGAATAATTTATTGATAATACCTACATTTTTATGCTTATGTGATTATAACAAAAGATTACATTAAAAAATAATTTCTAGTACTAAGTAGATAATTTTAAGTAGCAAGATTATGTTAGTATATTAGCGATATTAAGTTGGCATACTTAAAGAATATCCAATTTAAGCCTTTGCATGTAACATGTAAATATTTGTGAGGTCATTAACATACGTACAAATGTTTCAATAATGAATTCTTCACAAAATACTGCTGGATATATGAATGTTAAACACAATATTTATTTTATATGCGGTAGGTACACCGTTCAACATAATGCTGGTATTGTATTTTTTTGTTTTGACACTTTTATTTCGATATATTGTATTTTTTGCTGTATGGTCGCCGATGTAGCTACAAACGAGTTTGACCGGTTTTGTCGGTTGGCTAACAAAATTTCCTATAGGGAAATAATATAAGAAACGGCAAAACAAATTTTATTAAAACGCATACAAAAACATTTTATTTGTTGGCTATTAGAGGACTCTTTTTATTTTTCTGTGCTATTTTCTGAACCAACCCAGTAATGCGTTGCACCGAAAAATTTTCGCGAAGTAATAAGTAGAATCAATGATCGTTATTAAGTTTTAATTAGTTAAACATTATTAAAAAATACTCCATCAATATACTAAAAATAGTGTTCATTAACTTGGGTAAACATTTTTGCAATTAAAAAAAAGAAATGCTAATGGAATTACGAAAAACATCTGAAAATCATACGATATTACAGTAATCATGTTATCTACTTATTCAGGTCTACGTTTTCGAAGTAAGTAGGTTTCGAAGTAGGTAGGTACTCGGAATATTATATCAGCTACAAGTATGTAAAATACGTCCCAATTAGCCTCAATACCATGTTCATTCTAGAAGTCCATGACATAATGCGAATGGGAATACCTAACATTAAAATTCAAAAAAAAAATTCTTACTTTTGATATTTGCTCACCCTTTCGGTTTTTTATTATTCCAATTTAAAAAGTAGCCGTTAAATAATATCTTGAAGAAGACAAAAGGTATTCTGTTTTAGCTACAAATCCTAAATGTGGACGCTTACGAAGTCCAACCGAGACGTCATTGGGACATTTGAAATATGGCGCTGGAGAAGAATGCTGCAGAGCCCTTAAAAGCCATTCCACACAAACGCGTCAACCATCCGTAAACTTAATATAAAAACCAGGCCTTCCACCACATACTGGCAGAGAATTCTGGAGTTTTTCGGTTACATCGTCAAAAGAGATGGGCATTGCCTCGAACAATGTCTGATCACAGGGAAAGTCCAGGGAACCCGTCCACGTGGGTGTTGTTCATTTCGTTGAATAGACTACACTCACACGACGATGCATTTTACGTTACACGACGTATCTCATGACGCCAAGCACCGAGCACCGAAGAAAATGGCCAAATACGATCATACAATATTTAAGCATAATATGTGGAATAATTTACGACCCTTAGTAATAATGTTCAAGATGTTACGAGAGACTGGCAATGCTGTTGTCTGATGATTATGATTAATTGGAACACATTAATAAGATTAGCTGTTGTACGATATATAACATTTACTTAATTAAAACCTATTTATGTCCTAACCTTGAGAGACTGTTTCTTACGTTGGAAACATGTCGCAGGTTCGGGTATTTTGTCTCATACCTAGTAGATATCTAGCGCGTATTAAAATCCTTAATACGGTATAAAAGCCAGGTACAGAATGGAGCGCCCAACATAATATTAAACTATAAATTAAATAAGGCGTAGGTCAATTGAGTATCTACGTCGCTTTAATACTTGAACAATAATTTTTAAAGGGGGACTAGGACTTTAGGACCTAGGACTTTAGGGCTAAATCTACTGTAAATAATAATTCCATCTTCTATACTTATTTCTATTACTAGATATATGTGATTGGCTTCAAACCGAGCATGTATTGCAGAAAGGGCCGTAGATGTATGCCAAGAAGAAATACCTGTTCTTGTTGTCTTGATGAGAAGTCATCATCATCATTAATCCTTGTAATAGTTTCACTGTTGGACATGGATCTCCTCTCAGAATGAGAAAGGTCGATGCCGTGATGTATTTAAGGCGATTTGACATATTTCACACATCTTAAGAAATATTATTCGTATTCCAACAGTGGAATTGTAATGGGTTGAAAAAAAAAAAAAAAGAAATATTATAGAATGACTACGTATCATAAATCACTGGTAGTCTTTTTCGACATACACACAGTAGAACAAAAGGCATGATCAATTTTTATATGGATTAAAATAATTACCATACAGCTGACTAATCTACGCTTTACATGGCTCCTGTTACTGTTATCCTGATATTTCAACGTGTCTGTGACATAAATCCTAGGTATACGCCACTGACGGTACAGAGTAAAGGTTAACCGGGTAACCGGGTGGGTATCCTTGGGGGCGTTATGTCGGGGCGCCCATTCATCTGCATATAGGCTAATCTCGAAATCCCTCCTTTGAGATCAGATGCGGTTTCAGCCATTAGTTCGCCCTTTACGGCCTTACGTAGGCGTCAGCTCGCGTACCCTTTGTAAGGATATTTAGTTTGTTGAGTAAAAACGAATATATAATGTTATTGTGGTAGCATCATTTTGACGTACAAAAAGTGTTCTTATGAACCAATTTTGAATAAATGAAATTTGAATTTGAAAAAAATTTGAATTTGAATATTATTAACAATTATTTTAATATCGCTTAAAGTAAGTCCCGAATGTCATATGTCCTTATTTAATTTTCCTTTCTTTTAATTGTATCTTCCATTTAATTGCGTTACAAAAATAAATCACAACTTGTTTATTAATATATCAATAGACTGTGGTCAAAAATTATTTTGCATTTTCTAAATCGCCACCCACACCATCTTTCTAGTATATTAATTACAAAGGATAAAAGGTTAAATTAATAGGTTGGGCGTTTGATAACTGACGGCGAAATTTAAATTCCCACCAACATATCTATCTAGGTAGAGTGCTTGCTTTCTACCTCATTAATTCAACAACTATTTATAAAATAGAGTCAATTGATAGTGTCACTTTTTACGATCTATTTTTTAATATTTTGTATATTGTAAGTTAAATATCTAAATGTTTAAGATTAAATATCGCTTGCTGTATCATTCTTTAAGACGTGCGAACTCCCCCTACTGGCACTTGGTCAGCGTGGCGACCGATATGGAAGGGCAAAAGAGTTGATGATGATGATCAATTATTGTCATGTTCATTTATCTTACGAAGCCTCACAAAATGATTATTCCATTAATTTACTATTGAGAGGACTAGCTCCAGTATTTCTAAACCCCGCTACTAAAATTACATAACGTACCTTATGCAACTGTTTGAGTACAGTGTGCGTAAATTTATAGCTTGTGGAAAATCATGATACTTAACGTGCAATATGCCTACATGTTGTCGGCTTGTCGCAATCATTGCTTGCGAATGAAATAGCTTCCACGTGGTGAATACTTATCGTCTCAGTACTTCATATAATATACTTTAGTATAGTAAATTTGACTATAAAGCATAAACGTGACTATAAAATATAACGGTAGTTTCTTACTGGCCTTACATTGTTACATAATTCCATATTTAAAACTGATTCTTCGTCAAGACATCC
>DWDT01003832.1:0-11863 GCA_018245595.1 Microceris scylla | reverse complement strand
ACCATACCTACTGTATTATTCAAAATACTACACGGTCTAAAAACCAGGAAGTTGTTGTCGCAACTATAGAAGGTTTCATTCATAATTTACCGCGTAACAAAAAATGGCGCTGTAAAGAAATAGAAACCTTTATTCGTTAAAGAAAAACACGGGGACATAAAAATAACAAAAAACATAAATATCACGGGAGCCATTATTTTGGAAACATCAAAAATAGAATTCAAGATGAATATATATGTAATAATGAACAATAACTTACGTCATTCATACGTACATATGTAGAGATGGTACTGTATAGGTTACTTTCACTGAGGCTGCACACAAAGCGAATACTAATATCCATTATTGTTATAATAAGGCAAGGAAGTGTTGTATTTCATGCTCTAATCCTTTATTCTGTTTTCATTGTTTCTCTTCGTAAATTTTATTCATTATCTTATAGAACGTGATATACTCGCAAATTCTAATATACTAATAAATAATAAGCTAACAGATTGTAATATACTAACATGTAATAAAATTCTAATGCGTGGTAGTATTTATTCTGTTAGATTGTATTACACTAATAGAACGTAATACACTTGCAGATCGTTTTTATTCGTTCGAAACAAAACAAATGTGAGAAAATATTGTATGGCGTTATAAAATGCGTCTTAATGAATTTAATGAAATTTTAGCGAATGTTTATGATGATACACTATATAAATATTTACGGGAGTGAAAACACTAGACAGTTACAGTGTCATTGTTACATGGCATTAAATATATGTTTATATTTCAAGCCAGACCAGCTTCCCACCACGTGATGTTGTGGATCCTTTGTTAAAATAAAGCCATAATAATCATATTACTGTACTTTGGACAGAATGAATCACGACTCCTCAACAAAGTGTTTAGGTAGGAACATCGCGATGTAACGTAAACATATAAAATGTTAGGACAACAAAGATAGGTAGTGCCTATTGTCTCTTTATCTGTTTCGTGGCTAAGTTACACAACCCCAATGCAGCTGGTTAATGGTACCTATAGTTTAAATCGTGGCTTACGTAATTAAATTTTGAATCGACGATCCTAACAGGATATCTGTTATCGTGTAACCTTGCCTTATCGGCGCATTGCTCTTGGATATTAAAATCTATTAAAATTTTATTACGATAAGATATCTTTATGAATTGGGTGATATTGTCGTGTAAAGGTGAATTATTTGTAATTATTTTTGTAAGAGTTATTCACATGTTTTCTTACTTTCTTTGAAGCATTTACTCTCTTGGTACTACTATGTATTTGTACATATGTATATAATACGCTTTTGGAACATTTGTTTCTTCTCATATTGCCTATCACATAATTATATGCTATATACATTTAGCAATATTTGTTAATACCGAAATTCTATTTTGCTGAGGATTTTTTGTCTGGTTTATTAGAATTTCAAGCTTCCCTTCCGGGCTTTGGAATATAAAGTTTTAGCACACACTTCTGATTATAAGGTTACGTGCGTATCTACATTAAATAGCAACATAAATTTACATTGAACCTCACGTTGATGAAGTATCTCCCTAGGGATTTTTAGCGTTCTCCATTATCTTCTCTAAACCGTCACCCTTAAACTTATTCAGTTTGAGAGGATCTCCCTTTCTTTATGTGTTCACCTTTCATGTTTGTGTCCGTGTCTAAAACGTTTCATGAAGATGAAGATGATTATGATGACTACCATAATGAAAACGATGACTTTGATGATGTCCTATTGTAGTTTCATTATCTATGGCAATTTCCAACAACTTACCTCCTTACTGCTCAGCATAATATAATTTTCTTCTATCGCAATCGGACATGCGATGATATCTAAGTTTGTAATATATAGGTAAATGAAACTTGATTGCTAAATAAGCGAATTAGTGCCTTTTGGGTACGGAAGCCAACTTCCTATGATGTAGTCGAGTGGATTGTAGCGCTTCAATGACCTTTTAGTTCGAACACGTGAGCGGCTGAACGAAAACGATACAATTCAATATAGATGTGGAGAAATTAGCGAATTTACGCCCAGATCACGTCGCGCTCGTCATTGTTGTAGTCCGTTATCAATGTACATAATTACATCCATTGTTTTCTCAGTTCCTAGTTCTTTGTCGAAAGTATTTCCTATGTACGTTGAGTTAGAATTGAAAAATTCCGCTTGTGACCATCGGTTTTGTGTTATTTCAGTTATTTGGCAATAGAGTCACCTATTTCGTAGGATATACAACATAACTGGCCAAAACCGGGATTTCTACACTCCCCGGCCTACCGCTTGGGGGAAAAACATGCGTGATTTTGCTTCATGTTATAAATTTTATGAATTGAAAGGGCAGGAAAACGTATCAATCGCTCAGGGTTTCGGCTCAAGGGGCATCACGTCCGAGGCTGCACATGCATTGCATATTCCCGAGCAGCACACAGAGATTAAATGTTTACGGGATACATCTCTTGAATTCTTCGTCTATTTCTGACATCATTACTTGATGTCGCGTTAAATGGAGCGATCGGAACAAGGTTGTGAAACGTATTTGTGAAGTTCACGAGGTCATACGATTAAGACTACTTGCTATTGTCTAATTGTCTAATTTTATTATAATTAAGATTTAATTGACACTTTTTGTGTGAACGCGTTGACTTATTAGACTTAAAAAAATTCATTTCGAAAATTGCGAGCTGATTGTAGTCAATTAGTAGGGACGTATTTATATGGTAAAACCTTTATGTATATGTACTATGTACTAAACCTTGAAAAGTTGAAATTGTTTATTTCTAAGGCGAAACTTAAAATATTCATTTAGTTTTCCATATATGAAAGATCAATATTTTATTTAAACATCCGTTTCTTGTCATGGAAATGGGCTTTTGTTGGGTAAGGACTATTACGGATCTATAAATATTGTTAGGAGTAAAACAACTGATCTACTACACGCTAAATATTATTATGTATTGCATCACCAAATACACTTCATACAATTTCGTCGGTTCCCGCGGTACCGGGCGTCGCTTTCGGGCTCCTCTTCTTTATTATCAGTACTGATTTCTGGTTTCAAAATCTCTTTCATCCTGTTTTTGTACACTAACTGTTTGGCTTTAAGCTACTTTTTACTCCACGGTTGGGATTTGGTTGTTAGAGCGTCGCAACTGCTGTTGTACTGCAGCTTTACCTGAAATCACTAGCCAGCAATCAATATATAAATACGTATACATTACATCATCAACCGTCTACATTCCACTGCTTTTGCTCATTCGAAATTACTTATTCTACGATTTATTTGGTAGTATAATTTGTATGACTTGCAAGAAATTAGTTTTATTACTACTACTAGGCATAGATGTTCCCTAATGTGCCCTTTTGTGTACGTTTGTTGCGGGATCGTGCTCACAATCCTTCCGCTGCTAGGCTATAGTAGGCTGATGATGATGACAGCATGCCCATGCTCTTCATAAAACAATTGAATTATTTGTGACCGTTCTAACCTGACCCTGTTATCGATCACGATTTAGATGACCACGGAAACCTTGTTAACCTTCTGGATGTTTTCCTTCCGTTCCAAAGTCGTCAAGTAAATAGTATGTAAACTATATATAGGTTTATACTTCACAGGTGTTGTGGGATTCATACTACCTCATAAATCATTTTCTAAGATATGATATGTGTGATGGTACAATTTTTTAATGTTACAATATTTGAGTGGGGGAATACTTAGATTCGTCTAATTTTAGGTGGTTTTCATTATTGACATTAGTTTTGTGGTATCCTACAATTGGGTTCTGTTGCTGCGTCTCTCACTCGCTCCCTAATTACCGATATGTTATGCTTAAAGTTGCATAGTAATTCTAATATGGATTTTGCTAGTGTGTCGGGTTGAAATTTCTTTTTTTAATTTCCAAAGAGGTACGCAGAGGACTGTAATACACTCCTGCGTTTCAGCAGTTACGTTTACGTTTATTTATGTAGGTAGAACATAAAAGTAAAGATAAAGTCATTTCGCGCGTGCTTCTCTCTGCCTACCTCGTAAAGGCCCTGTCATGCTCATATAACAATAATAATTATTATAATAAAGTGTTAAGAATCAGCAACGAGCTATGTTAAAAATTTCATATAAGACTTCGTCGTGACCACAACAATGTACTCGTAAACTCACCTCGTCACTTATTTCACGAGTAATTATGAACTGTTTACACATTTATCGGTAAATATAGATATTTTATATGTTTATCGATATGTGTATAAACAATTCATTCGATATATCAAACGTTAAATATGTTTACACATTTATCGATAAATATACATATTTTACATGTTTATCGATATGTATGTAAACAATTCATTCGATATATCAAACGTATGCAATTTCAAAATATTTGTTTATTTATTTATGCTCTTTATTTGAAATGTACGATGTTTAATGTTCATTTATTAATTTTTAAGAACATTTTGTATCTTTATTACATTGTTTTTTCCACTCGTTTTATCGTTCAGCTGTTGGACGCGGGTTTCCTCTCAGAATGAGAGCTTATGCCATAGCCTCTTTCACAAGGAATATTAGGAAAAAATTGTAACAAATAACTCTTCAAATATTACCGTTCAGTTACAGTTTACAGAGTTACATTGCAATGATGAAAACTTAAAGCGATTAAACTCCAGTTAATCAAGTATCAGTTGACGTAAATTTGCGAATTTAAAAATTCTCTAAATTACACTATGAAACAGTCATGTTTTAAAAATATGCTTTGGATCTACGTACAGTATCATTCAATTATTGTAATGGAAATATAAAACGAAATTCGTATTACGATCATTTCAAAGACATTTTATTTTATACTGTCAGACCAAAGGTGGTAGCACTAGGTGTTTAGTTTGATTACACTAAGAGGCTATTTAACATGAGTGTTATGACACTTTAATAGTTTTATCTACAAATATGTTTTAATTATACAAATACAATCATTGATAAAAATAATTAGGCGATAATCATAGATCATAGACTGTCTCATTAATTTTCCTATTGGGCTGATATAAAAAACTGCTAGTCATGTGCCGCTAGACTGCTTCGTTGGTTTAATGGTTGCAACAACGATGGCTGAGCGAGAGGTCGTGGGTTCAATCTAAGAGTCGTGTGAAAGTATTATTTGGTATTTGACTAGAAAATTCCTAAATTCCTAGTAGTAGCTCGGACCCTGGATTTGAGGAGAGTCACCTCATAGATGTTATTATTTTATTCTTTGTCTGTTACTCTGTAATTGTGGTGATACAAGGTAATTCAAAAGCATCATAAAAGCTTAACATATATCGATGTTTATCTTAGTTTTTTTTTAATATTTCCACAGACGATGGGTCTAACGCCTGCGTTCTCGAAGCGTCTACTAACGTTCATTCAAGACGCCATGCCACTGCGGCTGAAAGAAGTGCACTTTGTGAAGCAGCCCATGGTGTTCAATGTGGTGTGGAACATGTTCAAGCCTTTCATCAGGGAAAAACTTAAGACCAGGGTACGAACTAACTCTATATATCCTTACTTATATTTAACATGAATTGTCGACAAAGGCGAGAAAATAAACTTATTTTCAAATAGGCAACGCATTGGAAATTCATATGGTGTTGCACATGTCCATAGGCGACGGTGGCTACTTATTATCAGGTTACCGTCTGCTTGCAAACGTAAAAATGCAACATCCACATTGTTCTTAATTACTTACCTCATTGGAACTGAGAAATTATAAAATTAATTACATTGAAATGGATTTTCAGATTTTCTTCCACGGATCAAAGATGTCGTCGCTCCATAAACACTTGGATCCGTCGCACCTGCCCGCCGACTACGGCGGCGAATTGCCCCACATCGACTACTCCAGCGCTGACTGGTATCCCGTCATCAACGAGATCCTACCACACATCAACAATTGGAACTCCTATGGCTTTGCCAAGAAGTAAAATTAAATCTATTACATTAGATTTAACGCTGCGTATTTCAAACGCAAGTAGGTATTGGCGTGTAAAATTGACGTTACTGACAAAATTAATATCAAATTATATTCCGTTATCAATAATACGAAAGAAATTCGAAATTAGAATATCCTAAAATTGATGATTACCAAACCACTAATGTCAGTTTTATGTAACATTTAACCTACGCTTGCGTGATGCAGCTTAATAAATTGTAGGTATAGATCCGACGTATTTATAGAAGAGTGATAGTAAAATTGTTGATCTTGAATATTCGGGTCTAGCATGTTAGTTAATAAGATTAGTCAAACTATGCGATTCTTCTGAATGATCATCTCTTGATGAAACTGGTGTTTGTAATTTTTACAAATTTGTATTAGTGTTTTTAGAATTTTTTTCATGTGATGTATCCACGTTTTATTTGTTCGATGCAGTTTATAAGAAAAGTTTCTTCCTTTGCTTACAGTTTTCTTGAATCTTTCGAAACTCATTTCCAATTCCAGAACACTGACAAATTAAAAGTATGTATGTTGTGTAAATTCTACTACCGAGTTTCCAACGTGTGTCTTCTTGGACGAGAGTAGTCAATATCGTATTGCATAAAATACAATTATGTAAAATCGAATAGTTATAAATATTTTTATAGTGCGAATGGTTTAAAAATGAAATTTGTGGGAATCTGAGCATATTTCATGACATGTCATTATAATTAAAATTAAAAACAAAAAAAATATTTATTGAGAAAATGTTCAACATGCCATAGACAATATCAAAAAACATGTGAACAATGAGGCTGTGAATGTGATAGTGCTATGTCGCTTAAGAAACATATTCACTTCTAGACTAAGACTTGGATAAAGCTTGCGTCACTCTATTCAAAATGTTCATGAAATACTAATTTTATTTACAAGTATCTATTGAGTTATAACCGGCTTCATATTATCTTTGTATAAAAAAAATTGCCATAGACAATTGTCACTATAGAGCAGTCTGAATAGTGTGATGTGTGATGATATAGATATTATATATAGAGTAGGGAGAACATGCGGCTATCTGTAAACGGCAACGACCGATGGTTAGAAAGAGAGAAACGATCTTATACCCTATCTATCTCTCACTATTGGTGCATGGACAGCAAATGAATAGCTTGATTTGCAAATAATGAACTCATGTTAGCGCTACCTGTGTAAAGAGACAGATAGGTAGCCTCATTTGCTTTCTCTTGTTTTTCGATGTACACATTTTAGGCGGGCTCCCCTACTCTATATATAATATCTCTATAGACGGTAGACATGACTTAAGTAAGTTTAGTTAAAAGGATGCCAAAGTGATGTATGAAATAAAGGGACCAATGCGGCATTTAAGTGTCGTACTAAGAAGTAACGGATAAATAATACTTTTATAACATAAACTATGAGGCTACTGTGGTCAGTGTTAATTTTTTGGGTTACTTTTGTTAGTATCGAAGATTGTACTTTCAACAGGTTAACCAAATGTTGTTTAATTGTATTTGTGTGTAATGAGGCATATTGAAAAGTTTGTGGGTGTTAGTGTTACATAGTGTTAAGAAGGGTACAAATTTAGTTTTAACTGAAGTAATGAAGATTGAGGGAACCATTATCTTCAATAGTTTAATAGAAAGTGCAAGATTTGTTTTTAAATGAATTTATATCGAAACAGCGCCATCTATTACTGATTTGTATTATTTTAATTTTAAACTGTAGTCAGAAAGATGTAGCGACATTCTCATTATTAACTAATCATATTATGTACAAATAATTTTTTTTTTTGCTATTTATTTGGTAATACTTCAATGTCGTAATTTTTTAAACACCATTGCTCAATATGAATTTATAGTTTGGTAAAACTTAAAATAGTTGTCTGATAATCTTTATATTATTGAAATAAATTTGTATAACATGTGTTATTCCTTTTTAATATTATCCTATTCCTGTCCTACATATACATATATCTACAGCATAACTGTTTTTGAAACAACTGTGACTATCATCTTAATTCTATTTCATAATAAAACCTATATTGTGTTATGATTGGTAAATAAAAATTTATATAAAAGATTCTAAGCACACTTTGCCATAAGACCGTTCTGAATGTGAGGGTCAGTCTACCTTATACCTTACTTTATTACTTATAACACCAGAAGCTCCTCAGTTACCGGACGACATATTATAAGCTATTTAATATGTATGTGAATAACCGATAACGCCGTATGATCAATACATAGCAGTTCAACTATGACAGTAATTTGTCAATCAGCCCCGTGTGACAGGCGCCTAAATAAAATACACAGCATTCGACGCCGTATAACACAATTAAAAAGGTAACTTTTATGACATTACCACACAAAACGCCTTTGTAAAACTCAGAGCATTCAGTACGTTAGAATTATATGGTGAAAAGTCATCCTTAGAAGTCCCTTAACATTCTTAACAAGGAGAGAGCCTTTCATCCTGTTAGAGTTCAACAACGAAATGCTCTTAAAATAAGGTTCTTAACAAAGTAAGCGGTAAATATGAGGTACCTACAGGAGTTCTAAAGTCTTTTATAAATATTTAATGGTTTAAAAAAACAATTTTCTGAATTGGAATATAAAATGTATGTATGTTACTTTCCGTTTATAACCTTTTTTAAGGTATTATATATTATTATCTATATCAAAATATGACCAGTAAAGAGAATATTTTTTTTCTTGAGAGACTTTTACTCGTATATCGTGTAATGTTTTTTTAATGGTTTTATTCACTTTCATATTGCATATAAGTATTTCTATAAATAAATACGACACAATTTATGGTACAGGAAAAATTACATACGTAAGACAATTCAATGTTAAGGAGAGTCAGAGATACTTAGCAATACAAAAGACTGGTCTATCGTTAAGAAGAGATCTCTAGATAAACTTTAGGTAGAGTTCGGAAGAAGAAGATAATGAAAGAAATTTACATTATGAAGTAGTGCAGAAACCTAATATTTATATATAATATGTATTATAATTAAAACATTCATTATTTACGGTTCCAACGTCAATATCATCAATATCAGACATATAATTATAATAGTCTGTTGTTAATCAGTAGCACGGAGGAAACATTTGTAGAAATGTTCTCTATGACATAAGAATATCAATCACTTTTGAACTGAAGAATTTAATCCATTTTAATCGCAACTGAACTACTAGTAATTCATAAATACACAGATAATACATACGAGTACATACGCTAAAAACACGTAAAGTTAAAGTTTTACATAATAATGTTTTTCCCGTCCTTTACAGTATATGTACCTATCAACAGTCCTCGCACGTCAAACGGTCAACGGCAATGCATTCCATGGTCGTACTTCTAGTACAGAGAAAGATTTATAGCAATACAAAGTCAAGCGAGCTAGATGGAACACAAATTGAAATCGCGCGATGATCTTCGAAATTGAAAATAACGTTATGCCTACAATCGCCGAAGGCATAGGCAGAGGAGTGTACTAAACTTCAACGTTTCAAAAAAATTCCATCGGTTGTAATACCTACTACACGAATATTTTTTTAAGCTGTTAAGTGTAATTAAAAAATGGAGTAATTATTCAAATATGGAGGTTTTTTCGTCCCCACTCCGCATAACGGATATGATATATACGGGTAGTACATAAGTACATACAATCTTTTCCGTGAGGTTCTGAAGTCCAAGGTCTGTAAGGTTCTCTCTGTAAGGTCTCTTGCTATTATTTATTCAGATTGTGATTCCTTAACGCACTCAACTATGAACTTGCAATTATAATATAATCCTAATCTCACAAACGGCTTATCCGATTTAAATGCAGTTTTCAGGAATATATTGTGACGGGCTTCTAAGTGAAGACATTTAGTGTTTTTTTCATTTAAATCGGTAAAAAAATTAAAAAGTTATGTAAATTTAGTCAATCATCACGTACAGGTTAGGTTGGGTTAGCTTAGCCCGTGCGAAATCGCTGGCACAGCTAGTAAATAATAATAATATAATCTATAACAGATAGTATATTATATATGTATATAGGAAAATAAAAAATATGTATGAACGCCTCGTTGGTCGAGTTTGCAAGAGTGACTGTTAATTGAGATGTCCTGGGTTCGGATCCCCGGTCGCGCACTATTGGACTTTTCAAACTACGATTTTCTAGTTTAGATTTCTAGTAGTGACTCGCAGTCTGGATCTGTGCCCGATGAATGGCCATAGCCTCACCACCACACCATGGGACGTAAAACGTAATTGGTTCAACGTGGGAGAGTACCATACTCTACCTATCTCTTTGGGAATTACAGGCGTGATTTTAAAGTTAAAAATTATTTCGAGTCAGCCTTTACATATTTCGATCATTAGTCAAAATTATTAGAATGTAGTTTATTCATTATGTCATTTTATTGTGTATCCGTTTTATCGCAGTCTCTAATGACTAAGCGAAAGCTTTATCTCACCAAGATGGTACGTCAAGAAGGCAGTCGTGGACAGCTCGTAGTTCCAGCGAGCCATCGGAGTGGTAGTGGTGGTTGTAGATTATGGAACTGCGCGCGCGCGGTCAGTTCGTCCGGCTTGTTCCGAGAGCGCGCGCTTCTCCTGCCTCTCAAGTGTCTCGTACAGTTCAAGTGTACAGCTTTCACGTGCTCTACTTTAGTTAGAAAGCTTAGTATACCATTAAGTCGTGACTCTACATATCTATAGTTAAATTTATGTATTTTTCTCATTTACATATTTGAATCCTCACTTTTTATTAGAATAGTTTGTGATACTCTTTAAACAACAGTTATCTTGTGGAGGTACAATACAAAAATTATGTGGCAAGTTGTTTGACCCGTAAAAATCTCCGTGACAGGTTGAACAAAAAATCTTCGCTTCCAAGCTGTTTTAAGACATTCACCGACGATGTAACTATGAGTCGTGCATAAATGATACAAAAGAAGTTTTAAATATAACAGTTTGATAACATAAGTGTTTATTTCTTGATTCGTAATTTTTTATCTATAGTTCGGAGGAAATAGTTAGGTATCACTTTGGAAGAAATTAAAAGAGCAATGGATGTTCAATACGATGTAGATGGTGCACCATTCGTTGTGTGGGGTGGTCATAAAATAAAAGTAGAGAGAGCACCAGTAATGGATCCAATATATATAGAAAAAGCTGAAAGAGAACTCCGGGAAACTCCTGAGAACGTAAAGGCGGGTCTCGCCGAGCTCCGACGTTTGCTGCGAGGTACAAAACAACATTTTTGGTCTTACGATGTTTGATAACAATAATAAGATATGAACTGTGATAACAATGATAAATAATAATATTTTTATATTGATAACAATTAATGTAAAATAATCAAAGTTCCACGTGAAATGACAAACCACAATTATTTACTGACCATCTGATCACACTATAATCAAATTGTTTAATTATCCAACAACCAACAACGATTACGTTTTATGAGTTGAGTTGAATAATTTAAACGAAATGTCCTCTGTGCTGATGATATAATACTTATGTCATCTGAACAAGCTCAATTGTCTATCTTGGGGGTCAGAATCTCATACATTATTACAAACATACCTACAAGAACCGTAATATGAGAAAAAGAGTATCTTGTTTAATGTAATGTTTTTTAACTAAACATTTGTATATTTTGCGTTTAAGCTAGATAGAAGATTCGCTTTTAAAAATTTCCTATCAATTTTTCGCCCATAATTCCCAACTCAAAGCCCAGCGCTCGGATAATGGGCAGTAGCCTATCTAGGGAGATCTATGTCTAAAAGTGGACTAAGACAAGCTGGTTAAGATGATGATGATGATACATTTTGATAAAGTGAAATTTAATAGAAGTGATATAAATTTTATGGTCAAATTAACATATTCATGTAATAAAAAACTG
>DWDT01003831.1:0-11863 GCA_018245595.1 Microceris scylla | reverse complement strand
GGTGCGCGCCGTGGGTTTGAACCCGGCACCCCCGGAGTGAGGGGCTGAATTCTTAACCACTAGGCTATCACTGCTATGGCCTTTACCCTCTCAATATGAAAAAAGACCCATAATCCAACAGTGGAATGATACACGAGTATGGGTCGATTATTACTAGTTTATTGCAAGATAATTCACAGTCGATAGCTAACAGCGGGCTCAAGGAACATTAGTATGTAGAGCCTGCCGTTAACTATCCACGTTTCAAAATGTATAACTTTAAATTTAATGTTCTTTTGCAAATATCAATTGAATTTAGTCAATAACATCGATGGACAGAAGTGTTTCAGCTGATTTTATTTTCTTGATTAACTTTGACTTTTTGAATTGGTATATTTTACTCAAACGTAATCTTAAAATTATAAATAAATTCACGGCAAATGTTAAATTATTCCGTAAAATAAAAGTATAACATATAATTCTAATGGAAATGAAGTATAAAAACCGTATTAATGTGCTGGATGGGTGTTGTATATAAAATTTAAAAAGCTAATACACAAATGACAGTAGAGGTGGCTAAATAACTAATGACTTCGCATTTGTATGCCCTATTGTCAGTTGCGTCACAACATGTTCAAACAACATCACATCTTAATGATATCGCCGGATATGTGCCACTTAACTCCAATTTTCCCCAACAAGTACCCTTAGGAACTTCGAACTTTGAAGTACCCCGGCATAATTTTAGGCATTGTTCGTATGTTAGAATAAATTAACTTGGAATCGTCCGGGTAACTTCAATAATGTTAGGTTATCTTTGTTATGCGCTCTGCTAATGTATGTTTAATGT
Source organism: Microceris scylla (assembly GCA_018245595.1). Classification (NCBI taxonomy): domain Eukaryota; kingdom Metazoa; phylum Arthropoda; class Insecta; order Lepidoptera; family Hesperiidae; genus Microceris; species Microceris scylla. The sequence continues at coordinate 11,034 of DWDT01003831.1, read as the reverse complement.
TGTTTTACCGTGATCTTAAAAAATATGAACACATGTCGACAAATTAGCCTAACAAATATTGTCACTGAATTTTTTCATCATCATTATCATCATCAGCCTACTCCCGTTACTGATGGACATAGGTCTCTCCAATAGTGCGCCACTGTGCTGATCTTCAGCTCTTCGAATCCAACCGCAGCCAAATACTTTGCGTATATCATCCCTCCACTTAGCCGGAGGGCGTCCTACGCTACGTTTACCAAAACGCGGTCTCCATCAGTCCAGAACACGTCTACCCCAATGATTACTGAATTATTTAGGGTTGCAGATATTCTGACGCGAAATGAAAAATAAATGCCACTAAAAAAATTATCAGTTTTTTCAATTTCGGTTAAAAGTAACATACAAAAATAGTGTTTTATGGTTTATACAAAATTTCGATCTAGAATTTGTATCTAGTGGCATCATTAATAAACTTAAGAAACAACTTCTTATCTCTTTCATCAACCTAAAGCATTCGTACATAATTCTGCTTCTCTGTCGTTTCGTCTTTCTTACTCACCTACATTTATAAATCGACTTAATTTGAGACAATGATAATTTTATTTCAGAATGTCCTATCATCTTCTATCTTAGAATATGTAGGACTATGAAAGTGATTAAGAATATAAATATTCACCAGATTACGTCCTCTGACCTTTTATTTCCATTACCAATATATTTGAAATGAACTTACGTGAACTAAAAGAGAAAGAAACCATCATATTTTTCTCTTAAAAATATTTAATAAATAAAAGCAAACAACTTCTGTACACGAATCGCAAGGTTTGTTACTGGATAGGATTGAGTAAACAATAATGTACGTATTGCCATGTTCCCACACATTCCCACAGACGACAATAAAGTATAATAATTTAGAAGAACCTTGAAATATTGGTAAGACGACAAACTGATTCAATTTTAATTTACTCTCACAAAGTTCTGTATCATCCGACCAAAGTAGATTAAAATAAATCATCTTGGCCTCAAAATTAAAAGCGATTTTTTTTTTTCGGGGAACTCAAAGAAGTCTATAAAGTTTTAGATTTCGTATTTTAATCTAATCTCAAATTAAAATCAAGCAAAGAAAGCTTACTTATAAGGAAAATTATAGTTTTATGTGGGATCGGAATTTAAAAAAGTTTTTGAATAGCGACAGACTACTTGAACCATTAAAATAGGTACAATTCTTTAAACCAATGTGCTGCAAACGTATTAACAGAGAATTAAGAAGTTAAAAACGATATTGAGAGTTACAAACTGCCACAAGTAAAGCTACGATATGACAAGACGGAGTGAAAATGAGGAATATGGAAATTAAAAGGTAGTTTCTTCAATATGAATTACAAGTATCACCAAATTGAAAATCGATTCGAAAATATAACATTCGGTGACAGGTATGCATAATAATAGCATAACAGCGTACACCAAATGCCAGTCAGTACCTATAGGTAAATGTTCACTTGTAAATGAATATGACACATAATTAAATTTACATATCTATTATTATTAATGAAATATGTGGATAACATAAACAGAGTACACATGATTCATGTTCATAAATAACAAATGAAATATTTTTCTCTGTAAACGTAATCGCTTATGTATGTCATATGATGTACCGGTCTTACAAATAACATCGTGTTATATTTGACAATTTTGTACATTAGGTACATAGTGGATATTTTGTGTTACCAATACATGTGTTGTGTTACATTCGTACTTAAATCAATTTATTATTGTGTGCTCATGAATGGTACAAATATAGAGGAATTAATTATTATTTTAACCAACTTTTCGATTATTTATTTAGGTCGAGTGGCTGCAAGCGCGACTGTCGATCGGGAGGTTCTGGGTTCAGATCCCGAGTCGGGTACTATTGAATTTTTCTAATGTAGAATTTCTAGTAGTGACTCGGAGTTTCACCAGTTACGTTTACGTTTCACTATGGATTAAGGGGATTTTAGAAAAAACGATAGATATATTAAATTTTTTTCTCAATACATTTCATTCCAATGTTGGAACACAAATCTCATCTTAGAATGCCTAGTGCGCGTTGGCAGACTTCACACGCCTTACAGATATTATTTAAATTATATTTTAAATTTATCGCAAACAGGAACAAAAAAACATTATTGTTGTGTCTACATGCCCATATAATGAAAAATTCAAAATTACTATTTTACTGTAACGTACCTTACTTATTGGGCAATAGAAATATTTTTTCTTTCTTTAGCTTTACTCATCTATAATAGTTACTGGGGCCTAATAAGAACATACAGTCGAAGGAAGGCTCCCAGCAGTATTAAGGCGTTGTAATCATTATACCTAGTTGGTATTCCGTAAGCGGCGTAACTCGTATATTAAGAAGAGGCCGTTCTCATCTGTTCTCAGTTTCATTTCTATTAGAATAAAAAAATATTATACATTTGAAAATATCCAGAATTTTTTTTACTAGTAGGTACGCTTCTTGAATATCCCCATACTTTATGTGTTTCAGCTAATGTATGCAAATCATACTGAATAAGGTATTTCATACATAACATTAAGTGAAATTTAACAAGACCTAAGATAGTGAAAACAAACCCCCTAAACAAAAACCCTTTGATTTTCCCTTTATTGCATAAGATATATTAGTCTAGCCTGATCCCACATTAATCTAATATTTAACAGCAAAAATCTTAAATGCGTACTGATTAGTTCATGACTTCCATTACAGGAAATATTTAACTTACTCTTTGTATCAACATTTGATCAAGAAAATTTGTTTCAGATTCCCTTCAGAGGCGACCTGTGCTGCGAATGACGAAACATGGACAGCGCAGACAACAGTACCACATTATATGAGGATGATATTTTTAATCCAAGCGACGTTTCGCTGTCCAGGGATTTAAAAGACATATTAGCAAGTTACGACATATGGGCCATAGAGAAATGTATAGAAACGAAGCTAATAAACGATACCCTAGCGGATGATACAACTGGTCGTATTTTACAGTACAACGGCACACAGATAATGTGCCTGGAACACGCGCCGGAGCTCACGAGAAATACCATAATCAGAGCTAGTATTCTATCTGCGATGGCTATACTCTCGTTCTTCGGGAACTTGGCTACGATAATAAGTGTACAGAGAGGGAAGAGAGGTCGGAGAAGAGCTAGACCTTCGTGGACAGCTATTTACAGTCTCATCTTTCAGCTTAGTATAGCAGATTTGTTGGTAACGATATTCTGTATAGCTGGTGAAGCCGCTTGGTCGTTCACTGTTCAGTGGTACGCTGGGAATATAGGATGCAAACTATTCAAGTTTATGCAAATGTTTGCTCTATATCTAAGTACATTTGTTCTTGTGCTCATTGGCGTAGACCGTTGGTTAGCGGTGAAGTATCCAATGAAGAGTATGGCTACTGCAACCAGGAGCGGAAGGCTGGTGATCATCGCTTGGGTTTTAAGCTTCCTGCTGAGTATACCGCAGGTAATACTATTAGACCGCACTTTGAATTCCTAATGTACAATAACTTTTTGATTTGATTGATTTTATTAATATTTCGCGGATTACGATAACTGAAATAATTACAGAAATGTAAGTACCTATGTATTTAAAATGACGTAAATCGTTTGTTTTCTCTTTAAATTTTTATGGGAGACTTATATTATTATTATCTATCGCGATACATTACATAATAATTCAGTTTCAGTACCAAACCCTTTCAGACGATAACATCTCTGTCATTTAATACAGTATTTTGTTTGAAAATCAAAGGTGGCATATAAGAAGTTGTATTATATTGTATATGATAACAAATAATAACTACTCGTTTCAAAGAATCTCAACACACGGACATCCCAACTGAGAGATACTGTAATAATGTGACCAGTTTGGTCATACACAACCATACATAAATTAATATAACTTACCTATATACATACATATGTATGTATATGCGAGTACATATTACTGTTTACGTACTGACGCAAAATAAACAGTGCTCAGCCCACGAATATTTATACTAAGTGGAAATCGAAGCCACATCCAGTAGCTCGGCAGTCAAAGCCACCAAGCACTTGGCTAGTCAATTATATTTTATTATTTTTGTTCATAATTGTAGGCATGGTACGTATTTACATAGGTGGTTTGTAAGGCGTCCCGTCTCCAGCCGAATAAATAATTTATACGACTATTGTACATTTTTAAGTAACCTTAAAACTATTCCTGTTGTTCTTGACTTGCTCGTTTGGAAAAGGGTAAGACATCTGATATGGGACTGGGTTTGTGTTAGTGTATTACGAATATAATCTTAAAGTTCAGAACTGTACTATTCTGTTCGTACATTATCTCAATAATTACACTAGATATTTGAATCGTATTATCTATAAATAAATTTAATATTTTAATTTGATATTAATATCCGTATGACAAACCGGTTTAAATTCGTCAACAGCTGTTTTTGTTAAAACTATTAAATTTTTTCATTTACATATTATTACATTAATTTTAAATTTACTTTAAGACAAAAATATTTTTTAAATAAATATTTTATCAATTATTCAAATTCAAATTCAAAAGTTTTTATTCATTGTAAGGTACATAAATACACTTAATGAACGTCATAACATATATCTTATATTTATATATTCATCGGCTTTGAAAGACTTTTAATTCGATTCGATCTAGAGTCGATCGTAGATCGATTTCGATTCGAGTTCGATTCCCACCTAGAATAAAAATCTGTGTGATGAGCATATGAACAAATTAATATGTCCTGTGTCTGGATGCATATAATATTTACATATGTACATACATAATATCTATCTATATCGATATAGATAATTTATTAGCTGTCTTGTTACCATAACACAAGCTCTCTCGATGCTTACTTTGGGATCAGATAGCTGTGTGTGAGGATGTCTCAAGATATCAAGATATTACATCTCCTTGTCTGATTATTTATGGCTTTGTCAGTTCCATCAGCAATTATTAGCCCGTAGCTTTAAACGAGCGGATTTATTGCAGATGAATGTGGACGATTGGTTCACGAATGATGGATATAGAAGGTGTTCTGCTCACTTAACATCAAAAACGCAAGGATCTTTTGCCACAAAAAGGATCAGGTGCTCGCCTAGAAACAATTGAAATGTAAAAATAGAAAAAACGTAACACCACGCTTGTAATCCCCGAAGGGGTAGGCAGAGGAGTGTAGTACGCCCCCACATTTCACCAGTTGCGTTTAAGTCCCACAATGGAATAGGTGGTGAACCTATTGCAATATCTACACCGGGCACACATCCAGACTACGAGTTACTAATACAAATTCTAAATAAGAAAAATCCAATAGTACCCTACCCGGGATTTGAACCCAGGACATCCCGATCGGCAGTCGCGCTTGCAACCACTCGACCAACGAGGCAGTCAAATGCGTGTAAAAATAGACTTATTGTAATATCCTTAGTGCTATTTTACATACGATTAAAATCTGCTCTCCAAGTCAGTCTTTTTAAAAGGAACCTTAGTCACACAAATACATAATGAGATTAATGAGTATCCAATCTGATTATTTATTACAGATATTTTCCTCTTAGCGTCTATATATTCGTCACGTATACTTTTGAGTGCATGCAGAGTGTCTAACGTTATATGACTTCTAACAGCCACATGTATTTGTATTTCCGAAGCTCATTTTTGTATCTGATCTTACGTATGTTATCACTTATAATAGTAACAATAATATATTTACACATACCAACCTTTAAAAAGGAATATTCTACGATACAAACTAGCGTAGATATTTTTTGTTTATCTTTCAAAATACAGAAGAAAATTTCGCCGAACTGTTTGAAGTCAAAACCATGTCGAAGTAAGTTTATACCTCTTTATTTTCAGTACATTACCTCAAATGAAATTCGGCTAACAACTTCCGAAACATCGCATGTTCCTCCCGAATAACACCGTAAGGTACCTCCGGCTCTGTTGCCATAGAAACGTTTAACCGGAAAGATCTCGTATAATGAGATATTATTATTACTTAGAAACAAATGGAGACTTCCTCAAGATTGTATTCGGAGCAAATGTGTTCTTGAGCTATGACACACAGATATTCATAGACTATATTTAACTTAAATTTGATTAATTGAACGAGTCTTTAACTATTAGTGTTTTGAATTATGTCTATAAAACCCACTTGAGCTTATTATTGGTAATAAAAGCCGTCGAGAGACTACTAAACCGCTAATAGGAAATCGGTCAAAATAACGTTGTTTAAAAAACCGTAGAACGACTTAAAATGGCAAATGTAATAGTTTGATATATGTCGCCAAAGTTTAAGTAACCAGAAAACTGTTTAAACTGACCTTAAAAAACAAAAATTGTAGAGTATTTTCAGTTTAACAAATTTTAGATCTGCAAATATATGTATATGTAGGCTATGCGTGTCGGGCCGGTGGCATTTATTAGCACCATCGTCGACACAATGTGGGTAATCGAACAAGAGAAGCAGCGAACACACTTTAATCGCACTGTATTAACGTTTTCCAAAAGAGACTGCCTAGAAACACTAATACACTGGGCAAACGAAACGAGTATTTCAAACTCAAATATCATTTATTGAAAATGATGCTACCACCGCTTCGGAAGATGGATCGCTATGGAGAAGAAGCGGCGAAAGAAACTCCATAGGTGTGCTTAGGCATCCTTTTAAAATTAACAGTTAAATTAACAGATAAAAGTAACAGTTCCTAGAGTGGAGGATCCGTTCTCCTCGAAGGCAAGATAGCAAGTGTCCTTCATCCAACGTTTCCAAGGCTTATATCGACATTGCGATAGTATTGCTATCTATCGTTTTGCTTCGTTGGCCATCCGTACTATTGACTGTCTTCGATACGCTTAAGGACCATACTAATGACTAAGCGCGAAGTCACCGCAACGGTGCTGCCATCTCCAGCATCATACGTATCAACAACATCCGTACTAATGACAGTCCCCGACATATATACGAATTTTTATAATAATCGGTACAGTAGTTTTTGAGTTAATCGATAACATACATACAAACATTCATTTTTATATAATACACTAGCTGACACCCGCCCGCTCCGCTGGACGTAAAATAATTGAATTAAACTTGGGTTCGTGTTATTTTCATTAATGCATGCAACCTCTAATAAACTTTAAGTTATAATAAAGGTTATCCTAACGCGCCTTTCTTTTGTTTTGATTGGCGTCAAATGTTTTACAGTTGGGGACAGGGTGGTTTGTATGTGAAAAGAAAATTGTTGTTTTTACTATTCTTCTCGTATTTTTTACGTTTTTTCTCTTCATAAACATTCCTCAGACTTCATGAAATACTACAGAATAGAAATCAGCCAAATCGGTTAAGCTGTTGTCGAGTTTTACGCTTACCAACACATTTAGCGACTTATTTTTGTTTAATAGAATAACGTCCGGGTGGGTGGCTGTGAAAAGGTTAAAATAAACCAAAAACCCTTTCTTGATATAGAATATTACAATGTAGTTTAAATTGTATTGATGCATCTAACATTGATCAAATGTTTTTATTTTTTTCTTGTATTGATATGATTTGTTTTCTATTTCTTTTTATCATCAGGGCTTCAAACAGCAAGCGTTGGCTGTATCCACGGAACCGGAACATCAGTTCGAACTTGCCCTTTCCCTCGGCGAGCTGAGGCGTGCCCGGCAGTTGGCAGACGAAGCCTCTGCGGCGGAGGGTGACTCTCCGTCCCGCACTGCGGCCGCCCGCTGGTCCCGGCTCGGGGCTGCGGCGGCCACCGCTGCAGACACCGAGCTGACGAAAATATGCTACCAGAAAGCTGGAGATTATAGCGCGCTACTTCTCTTCGCTGTCAGCACTGGTCAGTTTGGTCCGGTCTACCGATAACTGTTTTTGTTTAGTCCTTAATGAAATAAAGTTTTTACTTCCGCGCATACTGTGACAGATATTAACAACAACGATTTAACAAAAAAGTAAATAACAAGAATATATAAAATATCAACTTCCTTATATATACATACATATCTGCTGTACTTGGTAAATAAACAGATTCAGGTTTTCTACACATTTTTATTTCCATGTTAGGTATTGCCGTGACGGTGACCTACTGATCCGTTTAGTCGTTGTTGCATCCCACGCTCGGGCTCGGTTCTCTTGTTGCGCCTATGATGCTTTAATTGGACTCGATTGATAATGATGTGCAAATATTTGGTGTTCTCATTATACGAGCATACTTATAAGTCTGGGTGTGCAGGTGACAAGCCGCTGCTGGAGGAGGTGGCCCGCACGGCAGAAGCGCAGGGCGAGGACAATATCGCATTCGTCGCATACTTTACTCTCAACGAGTTGGACGCGTGCCTGCGCTTGCTCGTCGGCCGCGGCAAGCTGGCGGAGGCCGCCTTCTTTGCCAGGTCGATACTGGACGGAGTTATTGCTTAACTGACAGCATACAGACAGAGTGTGGCAATAAACACAACGCATTTACATTACACTGATACTTTCTCAGGCATAGAGTATCTACAATTTTATTATCGTACAGTAATTATTTATTTTACAATCACGGCAGGTATCACCGGTTTAATATATCTCAATCATTATTGTTCTTTGACTTTTTTTTTCTCCCGGTGGTTAGCGAAACTGCCTTGACCGCTTAACTGAGCTGAAATATCCAACATCAAAGATTGGGAAGGTGTGTATGGGACATCATCAGGCATTTGAGATCCATTTCCAGTCTGTCTTATAAACAAAACATGCTTTTATTCTATCACTAAAATATGCTTTCTTAAACGAACGTGATAGCCTAGTCGTTAAGAATTCAGCCCCTCGCTCTGGGATTGCCGGGTTCAAATGCATGGCGCGCACCTCTTTACAAAAGTGCGTTTTAAATTTAAATATCACTTGCTAATGGTGAAGGGAAAACATCGTGCGGAAACTTGCACACCTTAGAATTTATAAAAAAACAAATTTTTCTAAGGTGTTTGAAGTCTGCCAACCCGCACTTGGCCAGCGTGGCAGACTATGGCCTTAAGCCTTTCAATATGAGAGGAGGCCCATATTCTAACAGTGGAATTATAATGGGTCGATTATTATTTATTATTAACTAATTATTAACACCCATAAAATGAGAAGAAACAAACTTATTTGTATTATTATCGTGAATGAGTTAATAAGCTAGTCTAAGCGATCGGTTAACGTGCAGGTCGTATGTACCGTCGCGCGTGGTGGAGCTGGTTCAGAAGTGGCGCGAGTCCGTGGTATCCACCAACAAAAAGTCGGGCCAGTCGCTCGCCGATCCGCATCAGTACGAGAACCTGTTCCCTGAGTTCGCGGTGCGTATTATTGATTCTCAACTCTTGTATCGATTGTTACGTAACATTAGAATTTAGTATACAGTTACATATTCTTTTCACCATTTCAACCGTTCGAAGCCTTCTGATAATTCCTTGGAAATTCACGTTAACTATGGAATAGTTTGTGGTGGTTACACAAAACACCTATTGCTCAATGAGTCTCTTCAATCTGACTCCACCGATTAAAAATATGTCCGTTCCTTCCGTTCCGTTATTCTGTTCGTTCCGTTCCGTTATTCCGTTCCTTCCGTTATTGGGAATGGATTTTGTTGTACAATTAATTTCGGCCGGTTCATAGAATCTCCGATGAAAATAATAATGAAAAACTCGGATCTTTGAAATAAATGAGGCAGTGCTTTACGCCCGAGTAAATGCACGTTTCATACCAGGCGCGCGTATGATACTGTATGTAATACTGATACCGCCTATGAGACGGATTTGCAAATTACCAGCTGGATGCCCTGCCACCTATCGGTGACGTCGAGTTTATAGAGTCAACTTCACCAGACAAACTTAAGCCCCGAAGCATAGGTGCTCGTATTATAGTTTTCTATCGGATACATTGTGGAGCGAGTGCATAAGCGCTCCAAAATTTGGTTCCTCTTACTTCATTGTACTATTGAACGTTTAGATGTACCGCAAGCTACTTTCGAAACTTTTTAAACACTCAGAGGAAGACGAAACATATCGCTAAATTGTTTCTGCTATAGACATCAAAGGAGTGGAACTTCCTGCCAGCGTTTCTTCGTATAACTTCGAACTAACTCGTATAACCTGGAATTTTTTAAGACAAGAGTGAATAGCCACTTCTTAGACGAGCGTGCTGTATCTTGTGACTGCAGTTAAACGCGAGCATATTAAATAAAAAAATTATAATAGATTTATAATTAGATTCGGTTCCATTAAAAGTAAATCTAGCAAAAACTTCCACTTTTTTCAACATCATCATCGACATGGGCCCCTCGAGTAGCATACTACAGGCCTTGATTTTTAGCTCATCGTTTCCAACCTCTCAGAAACACATTACATATATCGTCACGTCACCTAGCAGGGTGTCATACGTCCTAGTCGCCCTTGGCAAATTTGAATTTGATTATGACCCTATTGAATATATGTATATGTGAACAGGAGAGTGTGGAGCTGGAGAGGTTCCAGTCTCAGTTCGGACACCGGCACGGCGGCGAGCTGGCACGGCTGCCGGCAAACTCGCGAGGCTGCAACATCGAGCGCGATCTACGTCAGGAGCGGGACGAGGCTCTCGCTGCCGGACTGTGGAGCGCCGATGGCAGCACGGACAGGTTGTCGACCATTTTAAAATATTTTTTGTTGTAATCTCACTTGGAAGTTTTCGAAACTGCACGTCGTGTCTTACATCGAACTAAAGTAATATTTTATTTTTTAATACTTATATGATATTACTTACTTTACATTCATAGATCCTGAAATATTAAACACAATTGGATTTTTTAAGTTAACAATAGGGGCATTTCACGTGAAGCGGACAGGAAAAAAAAAGTGAGGTTTTGAAAATTGATCATATTCGGCCCATTTATACTTCTCATGGGTATGAATGTGAACACAAAATATTTTTTTTGTATAATGGATATTTCACAAGTTATGGGTTTCTAAGGAATTGTCGTAATTTTAATATCACTTTTATG